>ML809785.1:174269-206360 GCA_009831015.1 Picea engelmannii | reverse complement strand
CAGGAATTATAAGCACATGCATTTAAACACAATTAAACACACTTAATTCTCAGAGTAAAATATATAAGTTACTGCTACAATTAAACAAGCCATAGCATTCAACAGTAACTCATTTACACAGCGGAAAACATGATACATGAACAGTACAGTCATGCCAAAGGTGATAAAAGCATAATTCAGATACTTATCTTTTATCGGCTGTAGAATTTCACCAACCAAGTGCAGGCCTTCCACGAACCTCCCAGCCTTAGACCACATTGTTCATCAGCTCAACAGTGGGTCACCCCCGAGCTGGGACCGAGCTCCACCCCAAGGCAAGGAATCCTAGGCTAGGCTGAGGTTAAAGGGAAGATAGCACATACACAACACCAGGAAGAAAGCTCTCCCAGGAATCTCCCACGCTCACTGCCCACAGACCCTCATTCCCCACATGCTTGTTCCACCCCAGGAGAGTGCACCTTCTTTGTCACCTAGACAGTCCTTTGGCTGCCAGTCTCCCTTACCTTGGGTTACAGGAACAGACCGGACCGGAATTCTCCGGGCTCTATGGCAGCTACAGGGTTCCTTCCAGGAGTTCTCTTCTCCCTCTGCGCACTCTCTCACCTGGAGGAGTCGCTCACATGCCAACAAGCCTCACACAGTCCAGTACTGCGTGGTCACAACAATCCATGGGAAACACAGACAAATGCTTCCAAAAACGGTTCAGCAATCACTGGATGATCTCACGGCATGATTTCAGAACAGGCTCCACGCACAGGCTAGCTCAACCTTTTCCCCAACCACAAGGATTCTTCCACTGGAGTTCAACACAGGGTTCCAGTTCAGGAAATGCGCTTTCGGGTTGCCTAGAACAGACACAGACTCATAGTTCGGGGCATGGGTGTACACAGTTTCTTCAGGCAAACACAGCTTAACGGTTTTAGAGATGAATCAGGATATCTGGCAAAGGTCGTACTGGTTCCACGCTCAGAGGTTCGGTTCAAAATGGAGGAGAGTGTCCCCCTCAGGGCTTACTTTCTCTGTTTTATTTGCATGCACCAGGGTTGACACTTGTCACCCTGGGAACTGCATGCGTTCCATCCGTACGCCTTCCTCCCACCACTTGGGAAATCACAAGTCCTTCCAAAAGGACTTAGGATAAAATAATCTGCACATGGATTTTTAGGAAATAATATTAAAATATTATTCCAGGTCTAAGCCCCCTAGGCTTAGCCCCTAGGCTCATCACTCATCCCCTTTCCCACCTTCCAGCCCCTAGTTCCTTGCCCACTCTTTGGACGCTCAGTCCCCCATCACTCATTCATCGTGGTCGGTCTGCACTGGCGGTGTTTATATTTTATTAATTGATCTGCATACATACAAGTACATCAACAGGCTCCTGGCCTTCCAACACTTAGGCTTCCTGGCCTAACCACCACATAAGCCTTCCATCTTATACAAAACTTGGCTCACCAGCCCATGGAACATTTTTACAATACATTGCATATATCATGATCTGTAACGGGGGGGCTCGGCCTTGGGGATACTACATCATCTTTGTAAATCCTTCAATCCTATCCCAAGTTATTCTTAATGGGGGATGTTAGGATATTTAGACACTTAGGAGTTTGTTAAGATCAACTTGGTCTAATGTCTTTTTAGGTAAAGTGTTTTTCTTTAGTATGCATTTGTAGTTATGTAATCTAATGGTCATGATGTGTTCTAGACAAAAAGTGATCCAATAGTTCATATTATCCTCGATACTAACAGCTATATTGATCCATGGCTTAACACTTGATTGGTCTATGATCTCTATTTAAAGAGCATGGAGGGTCATTTGTTGAAGATCGATTGTGAGAAACTCTTATGTAAAATATATTTTTTTTGCATTAATTTATTTCCTTAAGTGGCTACATTGGCTGAGGTCATAGGTTATTTTCTTCTTTGAGGGTTTTAATCACATAACACACCAGTGTACTGATCTATGATCTGGCTGTGTGAGTGGTTTCTTAAGGTGTTTGACCTATGTGCAAATACCCTATTTTATCAAACATTTCAAGTGAAACAAAAACTGTTTCCAATGGAAAGCAGTGCTTCATACGCAATGGAATAGCTCACTTAGCCTAGAAATGTATAGAAGTAGAAAAACCTGGAAATATTTTGATGCATGTGACAACACAGGTTCAAGATCTCGATCGATAAAGAGAGTAGGTCTTCATACAGGATTTTATAACATGTTTAATAAAATAGGGTATTTCCACATAGGTTGAACACCTTAAGAAACAACTCACACAAATAAAACAAAGATCATTACACTGATGTTTTACGAGGTTAAAACCATCAAAGAGGGAAACGGCCCACGGCCCTAGCCAATGCAACCACTTGATGCAATATATTAATGCAAAAGAAAAATATTGTACATAAGAGTGTTGGATTATTGAGAGGGGGGGTGAATCAGTAATAGAGCAATTTAATCATTGTTAACCATATAATCCAAGTGTTATATCAATGTAGCATTATCATCCAATAACTGCAGAGTAAATAAGAAATGAAAAAATGAACAATCATACACATACATAGTACACCAGTGTTTTACGTGGAAACCCAAAGCAAGAGAAAACCACGAAATGTTTTTTATTATCTATCTTGAAGAATTACATTCATTGGAAGCACCAACTTCCTTTGTTTTCTAGCTGCAACTGGAAGGAGGCTCCAACCCCCTTGTTTCTCAAGCTACAACCTAAAGGAATATCCAACTCCCCTATTCTCTGGCTACAACCAGAAGGAGGGTACAAACCCTTATGTTCTCTGGCTACAACTGGAAGCTGGCTACAACCACCTATCCTTTCCCCGTCCAATCTCCCTTAAGTAGAAGTAGAATGATGGAACCACTATCACACTATCACTGTAAGATATATTGTTGTAAACTTGTACCAATAAACTTGAACCATGCATCAACCTGTACCTCAACCTGTAATCAACTTGTACCATAAACAAGTGCGTCAACCATGCACCAACCTGTACCAAACAAACTGTAATCAACCTATACATTAAACAAGTGTATCCAAACATGTACCAAGTATGTGTCAATCATGTGTCAACTACTCATCAATATCTACCAACATCAACAACTATACACCTCATGTATGTGCCAACTCATCAACTACTTGTTTCAACCATGTACCCAACATGTACCTTAACCAAAATCCCTCATCAATTTCATCATAAAAATATGATTTGTAACTGTAATAGACTTGGTGTATGTGATCACATACCTGCAAACATTCCTTAACTTTCAAAACAAGAGACTAGCATTTTCATCGAACTTTTCTTTAGTCTCACATGACTAGTTTGGGATTAGTCAACAACCCTAACTTGAAATAATAATAACTATGTACATGTAATGAATAAACATATTAAAGTAGTACACAATGTTCTTCAGTTTGTTTTATGCAATTTCTTTAGGTGTCACTACTTGGAACCTCTCAGAAAAGGAGTTATAGCAAAAATGGCATACCTTGCTGAATTTTGGCTTATTCTAGAGAGCGACCTTGTAGAGCATGCCTCGCAATGAATATTTGTTGAATGGATCTGAAAATGTTACACATCATACTACAGAATGTACTCTAACCAACACATTTGGTCTTACTAAATTTGGATCTGTTATGAATAAGTTATGACATTTTTACCTGAAACACTTGTTTTAGACTAGTTCCAGGACTAGCCACAAACCCTATTTTCCATGGAGTGTAAATATAAAAATACAACGATGCACAAGCTGAATTTTTTTACCACAGACACTTGGATATGTTTCCTCAATGGCCTATCAATTTCACGGTCTGAATCATTCTAGAAAAAAAAAATATTGCGAAAAATGGTGAGATGACCTGTAAATAACATACCTTAGAAAGAATCATCAAAAGAATTTATCCTCCCTTCAATTCCAGCCTTCTTCTCTTCACCTTCCCTCTGAAATTCGGCTTAGATATCCTTTGGTTACCTCAGTCACCTATAGATATTCAACATTCTCAAGTCTGATATGAAATGAGAGATCCTTGCCTCTTATTTATACTCTCCATCTTCTAGGTCACTCAACCCATTTCTAGGTCACTTAACCCATTTATAGGTTACTTAACCTATTTTCCTCATTTTTAGGGTTAACCACTTTCCATAATTAGAAATTTCTCCATTACTTTATCGTTTAAATATTCCTCCTTGACTTTGTCACCTCACTTTATCATTTAATTAATCTTATTTGATTTTGTCACTTCACTTTATTATTTAAATAATCCTTCTTGACTTTGTCACTTTACTTTATCATTTAAATAATAATTTCTTCTTTGCAAGCTCTTTTACTTCTTTGACCTTTTGGGGCTTCAAGCCAACATATGAGGGTCCTCCAACTTCGTAAGGCCATAACTCTCAAACCGTGAGGAGTTATGTGACGTTCCACATACCACTAGAAATGGCATGACATGTACTATCCATATAGAATAGTATTACCTTCAAATATATTAAAAATCATACCATTATACATGAAACAACCTTGGTTCTATTACCCAAACCTTTGTGCTACCTGAATTTGCTACCAGACTTTCTTCAAGAGTTGACATCAATGACAACCAACCTTAATCAACAATATCCGCCTTTAGCATTGATGGCAACACCCTGATGAAATACTGAAATCATTTCATGCAATACTGTAGTCATATCACTCATTCTCCCCCTAGAACCATTCCTTTATCCTCTGCATCTATGTGACCATTTCTCCCCCTGGAATCATGCCTTTGTCATCTGTATCTAATGAATATCTCCCCCTTTGTCATCAATGGAAAAGGTATATTTCCATCCGGGGCTGCTCCCCCTGACTGAACTGTCCTCTTTATGGTGCTTCCTTGTGTACATCTAAGAAATATAAGATAAGCATTCAAAAGAATTCATTTTGGAGTAGAAATAACTCTGAGTCTCTGGCGAAGATACTCAAAGGCTTCCCGTGGAAGTGGTTTTGTAAATATGTATGCCACTTGTTCTTTTCTTCCCACATACTCAACTTTGATGTTATTTTCTGCAACATGTTCTTGTAGAAAGTGATACTTGATTGGAATGTGTTTCATCTTGGAGTGCATCATCGAGTTATTTGAGATACTGATTGAACTTGTATTATCACAATATATTGGAATGGGCTCATCATACTCAACCTGTATATATGTCAAAGTTTGTTTCATCCAAAGAACATGTGTACAACATGTTGTTGTTGCAATATGATCTCCCTCTGTTGTAGATAGAGATATTGATGATTATTTCTTTCTTATCCATGATACTAAACACTCACCCAAGTAGAACGTTGCTCCACAAGTGCTTCGTCGATCATCAATACAACTTGCCCAATCTGCATCTGTGTAGGCAATAAGTGATAGATCCTTTCCTTTTGGATACCATAATCCAAACTCTTTTGTTCCTTTGAGATATCTAAAAATTCTCTTTACTGCTAATACATGTGATTCCTTTGGTGCTTCTTGAAATTGTGCCACCTGTCCAACTGCCTGCATCACATCTGGTCTTGATGTCGTCACATATAGTAGGTTTCCAATCATTGACATGTATTGCCTTTGATCTGTAGACTTTGAATCATCATCTTTGCTTAACCTACAATTGGTTTGCATGGGAGTGATAATTGGTTTGAAATCTTCCATTCCGAACATCTTTAGCATTTCTCTGATATACTTGGTTTGAGAAATAAAAATTTATTGGTTGCTTTGACTCATCTGAAGTCCCAGAAATAAGGATAGTTCTCCAAGTAATGACATTTCAAATTCATTATGCCTATCCTTTGCAAATTTCGGGCTTAACCTGTCATCGTCACTACCAAAAATAATATCATCAACATAAACTTCAATTAATAAAATATTACCTTGACTTACCTTGATGTAGAGGTTGTTGTCTTCACTTTTTTTTCTAAACCCTATTTGATGTAAATATTTATCCAGTCTAGAGTACCATTCTCTTGGAGCTTGTTTTAGACCATACAAGGTCTTCTTTAATTTTCACACATAGTCTGCATTCTCTAACAACTGAAATCATTCTGGTTGTTCAATGTAGACTTCTTCTTCAAGTTCTCCATTCATAAAATTTGATTTTACATCCATCTGATACACTTTAATATTTTTAGAGCATGCATAAGCTAAAATTAGTCGGATTGCTTCCATTCTGGAAACTACGAAAAATGTCTATTCAAAGCTGATTCCTTCAACCTATGCATATCCTTTACATACCAATCTATCTTTGTTCCTTGTAATTTTTCCATCTTCGTTCAATTTATTCCTATATACCCACTTTGTGTGAATCTTCTCGGTGGAGGAGTGTCCCTATAATCTTCCTTGCATATCTTCATATCCCCTTTGATTGTTTCTGCATAGATTTTTGGATATGTTTCTTGCTATGTTGTTTTGGAGCTTGATCATTTTTCTGTCTGATTGTATCCAAGTTTGGACTTGTCATGATGAGATTTTTTACTGTTGATAATGTCATCCAAAACTTTTGAGTTGTCTTACATATTTTTCTTTTGAAGATCCTTTCTTAATGTGACAATCTCTTCTTCCAAATTTCCAATGATCTTGTCTTTTTTTCTAGTTGTTCTTTGAGTGCTTCTTCAATTATTTTATCTTCTTCTATTTGAACCTTCAAATTTATGATCATTTGTTCTAGTTATTGAGTGTCTTCTTTCTTATCTAGTTCTTCTTGTAGTTTCTTATTTTTCTTCTTTTCTTTTCTGATAACTTCTATGGAACACGTTATTTCCTCTCGGTAGTCAACTTTTGCCTCTTCAATTTCTTCTTCGACTTCTTCATATTCTTCTTCGGCTTCTTCATATTCTTCTTCGGATTCTTCTTTATCAGGGTCTCGTATTTCCATGAATAGAACTCTTTCTGTCTCATTTTCATTGACTTCATCTTCATTTGATGATGAGATGTCTTCTTTGGTGCATAATCTTTTCTTGAAAACATTCTTTGTGGTTATTTTTCCTTTATATGTTTGTTTGCCTTTTGAGTAACCTTCATCATTTATCTTTTTCTTATAAGGACATTTGTTAGCAAAATGACCAATACCATCACAATTAAAACAAATTAAAGGAATCTTATCTCTATACCTACCGTCGGTTCCCTTCTTCAGTCTTTTGACAAAATTGGCCACTTCTTCATCATCTTCCAAGACATCACTACTGTTGTTATGTTCTTCTTTTTTCCTTCCCTTTTTCTTTGACTTTTTGGATGCTTTGAAGGCTTCTTCTTTTATATCTGGATTTTCCTATTCAGTTCTCATTTCATATGCTGTGAAGATTCCATGTAATCCATCCATGCTTATTGAGTTTAGATATGATCTTTCTTCTTGTGCTGATATCCTAGTGTCAAATCTCATAGGAAGAGATCTTAATGCTTTTTGAACAATTACAGATTCTTTGATTTCTTCTCCCAATCCTATGATTGCATTTACTATTTCATCAACTCGTAAAAATTAAGCTACAATATTCTCATCTTCCTTCATCTTAAGTTGTTCGAACTGACCTCCATAAGTTTGAAGATTTGTTGCTTTGACTGTTGAATCTCCTTCATAAATATTTTGAAGTTTGTCCCAAATCTCTTTAGCGTATTTACAATGTGCAAATTCCGTGAATATCATTTCACTAAGACCATTCAGAAGTGCATTTTTGGCTTTGGAATTATTCTGGCCGAGTTTCACTACTTTGTCATTTGTTGGCAGAACTGTTGTTGTTGTGTATCCATCTACAATTGATTGCCAAATTTCAAATCCATGTGCATGTATATATGTTATCATCCTTATGCTACAAAATGCATAATTTTGTCCATTGAACTGTGGTATTCCATTTTTATACAATTTTTTTCTCTCCGTGATCTACCTTTTAGTGGTTAAACTAATTTATGAAGGAACTTGCTCTGATACCAATTGTTGGATTATTGAGAGGGGGGGTGAATCAGTAATAGAGCAATTTAATTATTTGTAACCATATAATCCAAGTGTTATATCAATGTAGCATTATCATCCAATAACTACAGAGTAAATAAGCAATGAAAAAATGAACAATCATACACATACAGAGTACACCAGTGTTTTACGTGGAAACCCAAAGCGGGAGAAAACCACGGAATGTTTTTTCTTATATGTCTTGAAGAATTACATTCATTGGAAGCACCAACTTCATTTTTTTTCCAGCTGCAACTGGAATGAGGCTCCAACCCCCTTGTTTCTCAGGATACAATCTGAAGTAAGCTCCAACTCCCCTATTCTCTGGCTACAACCCCCTATGTTCTTTGGCTACAACCAAAAGTTGGATACAACCACTTGTCCTTGCCTCGTCCAACCACCTTGAAGTAGAAGTAGAATGATGGAACCACTATCACACTATCATTGTGAGATATACCACTATAAAATTGTACCAATAAACCTGAAACATGCATCAACCTATACCTCAACCTATACCATAAACATGTGCATCAACCATGCACCAACATGCACCCTAACAACATGTAATCAACATGTATCATAAATAAGTGCATCCAACCATGTGCCAAGCATGTACCAATCATGTGTCAACTACTCATCAACTATGACTCATCAATATCTACCAACATCATCAACTATACACCTGATGTATGTGCCAACTCATCAACTACTTGTCTCAACCATGTACCCAACATGTACCTTAACCAAAATCCCTCATCAATTTCATCATCCAAATATGATTTGTAACTCTGTAAWAGACCTGGTGTRTATGATCACATACYTKCAAACCTTCCTTAACTTTCACAACAAGAGAMTAGCATTTTYATCRAACTTTTCTTTAGTCTCACRTGACTAGTTTGGGATTAGTCAACAACCCTAACTTGAAATAATAATAACTATGTACCTGTAATGAATAAAGATYTGAAAGTAGTACACAATGTTATTCAGTWTKTTTWATGCAATTCCTCYAGGTGTCACTACTTGGAACCTCTCAAAAAAGGAGTTATAGCAAAAATGRCATACCTTGTTGAATTATGGCTTATTCTAGAGAGTGACCTTGTAGAGCGTGCCCCACACTGAATATTTKTTGAATCRATCTGAAACTTTTAYASAGCATACTATAGACTGTACTCTAACCAACACATTTGRTCTTACTAAATTTGGATCTGTTATGAAGAAGTTATGAAATTTTTACCTRAAACACTTGTTTTAGACTAGTTTCAGGACTAGCCACAAACCCTATTTTCCAYGGAGTGTAACTCCAAAAATACAATGACCCACAAGATGAATTTCTTTACCACATATACTTGGATATGTTTCCTCAATGKCCTATCAATTTCACGRTCTGAATCATTCTAGAAAAAAAWGTTATTGYRAAAATGGTGAGATGACCTGTAAATAACATACCTTAGAAAGCATCATCAAAAKAATTTATCCTCCCTTGAATTCYRGCCTTCTTTTATTAACCTTCTCTCTGAAATTCATCTTATATATCCTTTGGTTACCTCATTCATMTATAKATATTCAACATGCTCAAGTGTGATATGAAATGAGAGATCCTTGCCTCTTATTTAGACTCTTCATCTTCTAGGTCACTTAACCCATTTCTAGGTCACTTAAMCCATTTATAGGTCACTTAACCTATTTTCCTCATTTTTAGGGTTAACWATTTTCCATAATTAGAAAKTTCTCYATTACTTTATCATTTAAATATTCCTCCTTGACTTTKTCACCTCACTTTATCATTTAAATAATMTTCTTTGATTTTGTCACTTCACTTTATTATTTAAATAATCCTTCTTGACTTTGTCACTTTACTTTATCATTTAAATAATAATTTCTTCTTTGCAAGCTCTTTGACTTCTTTGWCCTTTTGGGGTTTCAAGCCAACATATGAGGGTCCTCCAACTTCGTAAGGCCATAACTCTCAAACCRTGAGGAGTTATGTGATGTTCCACATACCACYAGAAATGGCATGACATGTACTATCCATATAGAATAGTTTTACCTTCAAATATATTAAAACKCATACCATTATACATGAAACAACCTTGGGTCCATTACCCAAACCTTTGTGCTACCGGAATTCACTACCGGACTTTCTTCAAGRGTTGACATCAATGACAACCAACCTTAATCAACAAAGAGTTCCTCACAACCAATSTTTAGCRAATGACCCTCCRTGCTCTTTAAATATAGATCATGGACCAATGAGGTGTCAAGCCACRTATCAATATAGTCGTTAYTAYAGAGGAGAATATGAATCGYCRCATCACTTTATGTCTAGAACATGTCGTAACCATTGGATTACATAACTACAGATCCATACTAATGCATATTAAAGAAATACATTAAAGAAACAAACTTTACATAAAKACGTATTAAACCAAGTTGATTTTACCTAWCTCCTAAGTGTTTAAATATCCTAACAATGTGGTGTGATTTTATTACTGTAAATATATTCTTATTTTMTTAAATTATYTAAATAAAACAAAAGATACACTTTTAATATYGTATCCTAMTTATATGTAACCATTACATAAAAGTATGATTTCATGGGATTTTGCAATAGCTTACTTAAATATATGGTGTCAAATCGTCCTATATAAAGTAATTTAGATAGTTGGTGTATATGGGGCACTSRAATATTCCCATTTTCGGTGAGGGTGGTCTTTMTAATGAGTCAAAGTTCTACCTTTTCCATTTTTTTTTTGAAAATCTGACGATCTTAGTCATCTTAAAATGAGAACAAAGCTCTCRATAATAAAGTGAAATTTTGGCTTCTRACATAGTTCTTACTAGATTCAAAAGMAATTTTTATTGGATAAAAAATACAATATAAATACTCATTATCCAACCTCGTTTAGATATCTTACTATATCATGAGCCCAATTATATGACTCCTTTRAATTATTATAWTTTTTCATTGAAAAAAAGTTTACTAYCAATAAAATAAATATTGAATAAATATGGAAGACAATTTCCTACAATGACATTACCTTCTTGAATGGGAAAGGAGACCATAATCCAAATTGATCACCRTCCTTTKCAATATTCATAGTCTTGGAGTAAGTTTGAGAAAGAAAGTCACTACAAAATGGATGGTATTTTTGTGGTAGTTTCAACTCATTTTCAAATATAATAAGGGTAGCATTAACACTCTAGAAAACWTGTTGTAAATACCACTAAAGCCTAAAATTATAGCTTTGGGAACTCTTATGCACATGGAGCCTATCGCCCCTCAAGATGTTCCCCTTTTAAAGATGTTGTTGAGGCATCCATTGGAKGTCCTAGACCTCCTCACTTTAAACRTACAAGGAAGAGTCCTCAAGTTAGAGGAGGYATCCCTCAAATCCTAAAGTTTCCTACCACTAAGCTTTGAAATATAAATTTGTAGATAAGAATRGAAATAAAACAAATCAAKATTGCAACCATACTAAGCCTTTATCCATTGGGCATATTTATCTTGAATTGTGAGACATATATCATATAAATGAAAGATGTGGAAGATTTTGAAGAGACAAGGGCCTATAATCATAAGAGAGGGTAGMAATCTCACATAATCATGAGTTTAAGAAATGAAAATGTAMTAGGGATATATGGAAGGATAGTCCAATAGTTCAAACAAATAACACAATAATCATGTATGAAGCCCAATACAACAAGATACCTTAATAYTATYGGTAGTCAGGGCGATAGACCTGATCCCTAAAGKAAATAAACTTTAATAACCTACATTGGGTCCATTTATACACAAGCATACATCTACAAASGGAAATTTTATGAAATTATTTTAATTACTATATTTAGAATCTCATATACATTAGCAAGGAAGTAGAGCAACACAATTGTTTCATTACATYTTAGATATGACCAAAATGTAAGATTATGATGCTCTAGGATCTTGGAAGAAAAAGATGATGGAAACATTGGAAGGTTATAAAAAAATTGGAATAATTAACTCCATGCCAAAGTACCAAATCCTTTATTAATAAACTTACTGGATTTCTTTTTTGGGATTGAAGTTTTCCTTTCTTTCTCCTTATTTATAAACTAGTCTTGCAAATTATCAATCTATTGACCCTTGTTATGTAGAGCTCATTTCTTCTTATATCTTCATTAGTCCCCACCCCTCTTATAAGTTGTTATAATGATCTCCCTATACCAATAAAAAGCACAATCCCTAAAAAACTATAGGATTTCCCCACACTCATTTCTCTTTGCCCAGGCATAAACCATCTTCCCAATCATGTGATCTAACAACAATCTCCTTAACCAACTACACAATCTTAAAATAAATGACGTCACTTTAGATAAACAAAGCCTAGTCTTCTTTAGAAGCATTGAGTGTGATTTTCCTTTGGCATGTAATATGTGGTGGTTGGTTGCAGCTTTCATGGGATGAGTGGGGTTTAAAACATTATTCACTCCAAGGCCCACCACCTCATTATTGGCATATCCCATGTACCAAGTGCATTTATGTTTTTCTCTAAATTAAGAAGGGCCTCACCCCTTGTTATTATAACCCCCCACTTATGCACATATTGGACCCCTTTTATATTTTGAAGAGTGGTCAATCCTAAACCCATGCCACATTTTGAGCTCACATGTCTCTCTATCAGGTTTTCCCTTTGAAGATTTGTGGATTTTCATGGAGCCATTTCATATCCCTTGAAGACTACTTCTCCTTGATGTTGTCCAAAAATAGGCCATTGATTGTTGTCGATTGGACGATCCATGAGATTTGATTTCAAAAGAGTTTCCAAACTCTTTGATCCTATGAGCTCAACACCTGTCACCTCATCAAATTATTGTGGCCCATCTTCAAGCTATCCCTCGCATGCTAAGCATGGACATCTTCCATTCTATTGGTGTTAAACTATTTCCCCATGAACCATTGGTTGAATGTCAATTAACAACTTGCATTATTTGGTTCTAATAATTCTTGTCATAAAACATATCCTTTATCTTTGAAACATGACATCAGTGGCAGGGAAGTGGGTCCACCCTTCTTAGCTTACACAAGATTTCCTACATTTCCCTTTTCATATTTGGTCACTCTACTTGGAATCCCTATTAAATTTCACAAGCTTGTTGGCTAAGTAAAAGCATGCCACATGTTTCACATACCTTTATTTTTTTCTCTCCAACAAGATATGTTTAATGCAATGAGGCTCCATGTGACCATGATTAAGATCAAATTGATTAAAGACTTCCCATGTCCATGCAACCTTGTATTTGTGAAAGTCCCTATAGAGAGTCATGAGTATCACGTTGTTGCCTTGAATGTTAATATTTATGGAAGGGTGATTGAATTTAGACAAAAACTAAGGGGTTTAGTTTATGCTACAATAGATCCTTTCACCCATGAAGTATGTAAAGAGGAATACAGAAAAAATAAATAAATAAATAAATAAAAAATAAATAAATAAAAATAAAAAAACAAGAATTGTGGGGTGATATTTCAACATTTGCAAGGCCAGGATCATGAAGAAGAAGGTGACGATAAGGGAAATCACTATCTCCAAGATGGGTTTATGTACAACTTGGATAATTTGTGTGTGTGATAAAAATAACACAACTTATAAGAGAGGCTAATACCTCCAAAGTTGTAGGAAATTTTGGTGTAGAAAATAATAGTCAACTTTCAAAGGTATATGTGTTATCCTAAAATGTTAAAAGGGGTAGTTAGGTTCATTCTAGGGTGCATAATTTATTGTACCAATAAACTTGCTAATAGAAAGCAAGGTTTGTGAATCCCCCTACTATTACCTACTAGGCCATGTGAGAATATCTTCATGGACTTGATGAGTGATTTACCAAGACCTAGATGGGACATGACTATATTTTTTACAACAATGGAAAAATTCTAGTAAGATGTGCATCCTAGTGCCTTGTAAAAAGACCATCAAGCGATAAGATGCAACAATTTTTTTCTTTGAGAAGGTCTGGGTGAAGTTCAAGATACTAGGGAGAAATATTTTTAATAAGAATACAACGCTTCTCATTGGATTTTTTATTGCACCACCAAGCAAAGATATACATGAAACTAAAGAGATATACAAGTTTCCATCCTCACATGGATGGGTAGACAAAAGTGGTGACATGGAATTAGCTTAGCCTTTGAGGGCTTACAATCAAAATCATTAGAGAACTTACAATATCATCACTCTTCTACCAAAGTAATCCATACACCCACTAACAAGTCACCTTTCAAAACTTGCTTTGGATATTCTATACCTTGACCTTTATATGTTGTGTATGGACAACATGGAGAGAAGGAAGATTCCATATGAGAGGCATTGAAGGTTGAATTCATATATAATATTAGGTGGATCCATTTTCAATTATAGGAGAAATTGAAGAAAGCACAAGAAAAGTACAAGATCAAATATGATCAACACATAATCAAGAAGACATTCAAAGTAGGAGACCCATTCTAGTTTCACCTAAAAAAGGAAATCTTATAGGGACTTGGTAAGGAAATAAAAACTATAAGATATGGTGATTGTTTTGAAGTGTTGGAAAAAGGTAAGCAACAATTCTTATAGAATTATTCTACTTCCATGCATGCACATTTACTTAGTGGTGAATTTGGAGAATATAAAACTTTATGAGCCATCCATGCTTGAAGAGGAAAAGGAGGGGCATGTATTACCTTCAGTTCAGAATCGACACTAGATGCACAGCAAGAGTTACTAGAAAATATGGTTCTACATAAGAATACTAGAACAACTAGAAGGGATCAACAAACACTTTAGCAGGTTGGTTTAAAAGGAAAATCTCTAGGCAAGGCCACGTGGTTCTCCATGGAGAAAATTGAGGGAAATGTTTGTCATGTACTGTAGAAGTAAAACTTTTTGGTGACCAAAAGCCTCCCAAAACGATGAAGAATGATCCAAAATGGATTGAAATATATTTTTTGATCCTTTTTGGTGCTTTATGGGGTGGAAAATCAAATATATGATCTGATGGAGGATAATTTTGGGGTCGATCCAAAACTCTACTAAACAAGGTCAAAATTGAAAATCTCACATTCTAGAGCCTAAACAACATTTTATGGGTTCAAAAATTCTCCAAAATGATGTAGCGTTTTTCAAAATTGTTCCCCTAATCGAGAGATTCCCAATTGTCCAAAGGGTAACTCAATCAAAGTTCATGTGAAAACGTTATGCTGCCAACAAATTGATTGTTTCTTTTAACACCATGATACCAAGTGGAATCCATGTTAGTGCTTGTTATTTAAACATGCAAGTCTAACCATGTATGGTATTTCAATAAGACTCTAGAGGTTTCAAAACCCTAAACCTAATTAGAAGTGAGGGATACAAAAACCCTAATAGGTACCAAGAGGTGTTAAAACTTTAGCTACTAGGAGAGAAAAGGGTTGTGTTCCTATTGTAGTAATTTTATATTCCATAGTTCAGAAATGTAAAGGAGCGAGATATCAATAAAATGTGGAGGAATAAGACAACCTTATAACATCTAATTGCATGCCATAATGTCTATTTTCTCTACAACGTGTCAATTTTTCTTTATGTTTTGCATGTAAAATTGAGCATAAAAAAATAAGATGCACTCCTTATTTGTGGTTGGAATTTTCCCTCGCATGTTTCTACATGATATAAAATCTTGTGTTCATAATGTTATGTGTATAGGCTCAAATGTCTCCTTCCTTCTTCTATCATGTCATCTTTGTAAATCCTTCAATCATATCTCGAGTTATTCTTAACGAGGGATGTTAGGATATTTAGACACTCAGGAGTTAGTTAAGATCAACTTGGTCTAATGTCTTTTTAGGTAAAGTGTTTTTCTTTAGTATGAATTTGTAATTATGTAATCTAATGGTCATGATGTTTTCTAGACAGAAAGTGATCCAATAGTTCATATTATCCTCGATACTAACGGTTATATTGATCCATGGCTTAACACTCGATTGGTCCATGATCTCTATTTAAAGAGCGTGGAGGGTCATTTGTTGAAGATTGATTGTGAGAAACTCTTATGTAAAATATTTGTTTTTGCATTAATATATTTCCTTAAGTGGCTACATTGACTGAGGTCGTGGGTTATTTTCCTCTTTAAGGGTTTTAACCACATAACACAGTAGTGTATTGATCTTTGATCTGGTTGTGTGAGCGGTTGCTTAAGGTGTTTGACCTATGTGGAAATACCCTATTTTATCAAACATTTCAAGTGAAACAAAAAATGTTTCCAACGAAAAGAAGTGCTTCATACGCAATGGAACAGCTCGCTTGGCCTAGAAATGTACAAAAGTAGAAAAACTTGGAAATCTTTTGATGCATGTGACAACACAAGTTCAAGATCTCGATCGATAATGAGAGTAGATCTTCATACAAGATTTGATAACATGTTCAATAAAATAGGGTATTTCCACATAGGTTGAACACCTTAAAAAACAACTCACACAAACAAAACAAAGATCAGTACACTAGTGTTTTACGTGGTTAAAACCATCAAAGAGGGAAGACGGACCTAGTCAATGTGACCACTTGATGCAATATATTAATGCAAAAGAAAAATATTGTACATAAGAGTTCCTCACAATAAATCTTTAGCGAATGACCCTCCATGTTCTTTAAATAGAGATCATGAACCAATGAGTTGTCAATCCACGTATCAATATAGTGTTAGTATCGAGGAGAATATGAACCGTCGGATCACTTTATGTCTAGAACATGTCGTAACCATTGGATTACATAACTACAAATTCATACTAATGCATATTAAAGAAATACATTAAAGAAACAAACTATACCTAAAGACGTATTAAACCAAGTTGATTTTACCTAACTCCTAAGTGTTTAAATATCCTAACAATGTGGTGTGATTTTATTATTGTAACTATATTCTTATTTTCTTAAATTATCTAAAAAAATGAAAGATAGACTTTTAAGATTGTATCCTAATTATATGTAACCATTACATAAAAGTGTGATTTCATGGGATTTTGCAATAGCTTATTTAAATATATGGTGTTGAATCATCCTATATAAATTAATTTAGATAGTTGGTGTATATCGGGCACTCAAATCTTCTCATTTTCGGTGAGGGTGGTCTTTCTAATGAGTCAAAGTTCTACCTTTTCCATTTATTTTTTTGAAAATCTGACAATCTTAGTCATCTTAAAAAAGAACAAAATTCTCAATAATAAAGTGAAATTTTGGCTTCTGACATAGTTCTTACTAGATTCAAAAACAATTTTTTTATTGGATAAAAAGATATATATAAATACTCATTATCCCACATAATTTAGATATCTTCCTAAAACAATTTTTTTATTGGATAAAAAAACAATATAAATACTCATTATCCCATATATCATGAGCCCAATTATATGATTCCTTTAAATTATTATAATTTTTCCTTAAAAAAGTTTACTTCAAATAAATAAATATTGAAGAAAATTTCCTCTTGGTAGTAAAAAGAGACACTGACATTACATTCTTGAATGTAAGGTAATTTCCTCTTGACATTAAAAAGACACAATGACATTACATTCTTCAATGTAAAAGGCAGGTTTTGGTGCTAGCTAGGGATGATGTCCAGCCAGGTTGGGGATGTCCAGCTGCTTAATCTTCTTCTCCGATACTTGTATAGTAGTTTTCTTTTAATACAGCTTAAGATAGTCTTCACTCCAATGGACGAAACTATCTATTAAGGCTAGTTTTTATGTCAATTGAGCTCACGCGTCATATTGAGATGGGGAAAATTGAGAAACAAAAGGTGGCCATGGGTAGATCCAACAGAAGAGCCAAGAGACGTGTCAGTTGGTCAAATTGATCTCAGTGAATAAACTAAAGTTGCACATAACTTCACAGATAGGAAATGGATCTTATAAATGGTTTTTAACTTTCTTTTCTTATTTTAAATGTGATTTTATAAATGGCTTTTAACTTTCTTCTCTTATTAGTCCCTGTCATGGGACTATAGCAATGAGTTTGTTTTTGATGTGACATTAATTTGCCTTTTACCATAAATTTGTGTATACAATGTAATGCTTAACATAGGAAAACAAATATATATTTTTGGATATAATAAAAATATTTGTGTTTCTCATTTCTAATTGGTTGATAGAATTGAAGTGTTATTGCTCCCTTCGCGTCTTTCAATATGTAAAATTAATTACATAATCAATAAATTTCACCATTCACCACATCTAAATATAAAAAGTTGTACTATGTATTTATTATTATGCATTATTATATTTATTATCTAATATATTATTTATTATTATATTTATGAATATTATAGTTCCGTAGCTTAAGGTTCATTATACATTTTGAATAATAAACAACTCTCAATTATTATCTTTTGACAAAAAATATTCATTACTTATGCATTTAGTTATATTAAGTTTTATTATTTAACATGTATTTCTCAACTAACTCGACAGAGACTGCGTTGCCATACAACCCTTATTTATTTTAGATGTGACATAACTTTTTTATTTTCTAATAAAATGTACCATTGTAATTTCAATTTCCCCTTATAGTAAAAAGAGGACAATGACATTACATTGAATAAGATGTGACATAGCTTTTTTATTTTCTAATAAAATGTACCATTGTAACTTCAATTTCCTCCTCGTAGTAAAAAGAGACAATGGCATTACATTCTTCAATGTAAGCCAAAGGTGTACATAACTTCACAAATAGGAAATGGATCTTATAAATGGCTTTTAACTTTCTTTTCCTATTTTAGATGTGAGATAGATTTTTATATTCTAATAAAATGTACCATTATAACTTTTCTTAAAATAGGTAAGCACTTAGCAATACGACCACATAGATTAATGAGCATGTGTTATGCAAAGCGTTATCTTATTGAAAAGTGTTCGAAAGAAAGTGACACAAGTCTTTGGCATGGCATGCCTAGAGAATCTTTAGTTGCCCATGATTCATGTGACTCGCATCTTAAGTGTGGGAAGTTCACTATGAATATTCATGCACCTCAACTCACTTCTTATGTCATTGTTCAAATTATTTTATTTTTATTTTAAAAATAGCATAGCAATTACAATTAAGAAAATGGTTGAGTTTAAATTCAATTTAAATTATTATAAACAAATTTATTTATCTTATCATATATTTAGAAAGTTACTTAAATTTTATTATTATAAAAATTGGGATATTATAAAAATTAAAAAAATTAAGTACAATTTCATATGATTTGAGTATTTCTTTAACCAATTTTACAAGTCAATACATAAGACTACCATGTTCTAAATAAATTGATCTTGTTAAACAATGAACTAATATCCATGTTTCCCTGAGGTTACCCCTCCACCATTTGTTGACTTTGAGATGTAGGAAATCAAAACTTTAATTTTCTATTATAAAAGGTGGAGCAACATATGTGGTGTGGTGTGCCATTATCGACCAACTTACATAATGAAATGAACCATTCATTTTAGTGTGGTTATTCATATTTAAGTGCTATTATATATCATAAAGTTATTTTATGTTCTTTAATGAATTAATGGAGTAAATATGGTATTGTTAATTTTGTAATATCTTTATCATTTTTATTATTATTTTTCAATTTAATATAAAAATATGGATTATTTTATGAATTTTTTTTTGGTAAGATTTAAGTAATGATCAAAAGATGTGGGGTTGAAATCTTTTTTCTTAATATTAATATCAATTATACCACATTAATATAGTGATAAGATTTGTAACCAATGTTGCACGAGAATCACTCTTGGCTTCAAATAAATATGTTCCTGGTGTTTCCTTGTTCCAAGGAGGGTGGGACGTTCCAAATCAGAGTTGAACTTCTTAAGAATAAAAATATATATATTCATATTCAATTCAATAAAATTATAATTGAAACCTGAATTTACTATCGACATCTTTGTCCTTATAATCATAGGTAGTAATAATTAAAATTACAGAAAAAAATGTATATTCTTATCCAACTCAATAAAACTTATAACTTAAACCTACAAATATATAGTTATATAATTTTTATTATTCTCATACATTAAAAGTTATAATTTATAGACCATCTTAATATTTATTAAATTTTAATTATTTTATATATAATATGGTATTTATTATAATATATTAACCTATATTATTGTTACTCTCAATTTGATGCTTCCTATAATTTTGGAAGAACTTCTAGCCTCATATATTCATATCCATGTTCTCAATGTTCCCTCGTTTCAGAAACTCAGTTTGTAACTATTCATAAATAAATAAATAAATTTATAATTAAAATATAAAAATTCTTATTAATTTAAAAATTTATTAAAAATGTAAATGAATTGATTTTTTAACTAAAATGTAACACATATTGAATAACTTTATTAAAATGTATTATAAACATTGTTTATATAAAAGGCAAATGGTCAAATTTCTCACAACATGAGAAGTACAAGTCAAGATAACATGCTATGTCTCAATTTGTAATAACAATCTAATAACAATCTATATCATGAGTAACAATATTAACAAGGTTGCATGGTAGTGTATATCTGCAACTATGAGGTATAATAAAATAATAGTTGTAGCAGTTTTTTTTTTCAGGCATATGTTATTATTAATCAGTGGTCGTTCCACCTAGTTTACATCTGGTTTTGCCATAAAACAATGAAGATGTATACCATGTCTAAATATTTCTTCAAAACTGCAATGTTTTTTAATTTCAAACTACAGAGTTTGCGATACTAGTTATGAATTATTCAAGGCATGGCCTGTAATTCATTTTGATTTTTGTTACAAGACGGAAAATTCCGCAATTCAAAACGTTAGAATGGCTTCTAACGTTATATTTCTCACAAGCTGTGGATACTGCAACCGAAAACCAGAGCTGATTCAAAAATCTGTTCAGTTCATCAAATGTTGGAATAAATTTTCTCAAAGCCTACATTTCATTGTTAAATTTATACAAATGTTGGACTTTTATAAAGAAAATGGAAAATTTTGTAAGGTTATGAAAAGCTATGATTTCTTCAACGGAAGTCAGTTTCAAGAAAATTCATTATTCCTGCAATTCACTGTCAGTTATTGTGGATCGCAAAATTTCCCGGGAAAGCTTAAAGATTTATACCAAGCCTATTATTCTCAGTTTCTACATATACTCTTCTCTACAAGGAAAAATCAAGGAATTCTTTCAAAATCTACAATAGATTGTCTACTTCGATGCATATTGTGAATGCTGCAAAAATTAACTAAAGTGTTCTCCGGAAATTATTTTGGCTTACCCATCTTAGAGTAATCCGCTCTCTGCGCTCCCTTCTATGCTCTATTGGTCGCCTTCCAATGATCATCTCAACCAGCAAGACCCCAAATGAATAAACATCAATTTTGGTTGTAAGTTGGTTGGTCTTCATATACTCCGGATCTAAATAACTTGTTGTTCCTTTGACTTGTGTAGAAATACGAGTTGCGCGGTCATTTTCTGGAGCAAACCGGGAGAAGCCAAAGTCCCCTACTTTGGCCCTGAAATTTTTCGTCAATAAAATGTTGGAGGGTTTAATGTCTCTGTGGATGATGTGCAAAAAAAAATTGCATGTTATACCTATGTCCAGCACGGAGACCGCCCCACTCAAATAACAGCCACGACAACCAGGTTGGTTGTCAGGGAAATTGAAAATCAATGTAAACTCATAGTATAAATATCATATTGAAAAACAAACATTTATTGTTTATAAGTAATGTTATATTTTATTTCCAGCATTACTCAGTTGGGGAAAAATTACGAGGCAAACCTATACTTTAAACTAAGATTGAGGTGCAAAATTTGGGTGGCTCTGCAATAACAGAGTCATTTGAACCACCAATCAAACATCAGAAAAATGTTTTAAACTAATAAATGCCGAAGATTTTTTTGTTAAAACTTTGGTTAAACTACTAATATTTAAATAAGTCAAACGAAACTAATACCGAGTCAACGCATATCGATTGCTATATACCTATGCCTTCGGCAGGTATTGTAAATGTGTTGAACCTGCACAAAATAGATCTAGCTAAACAATAATACACACATTTGAAGAGAGAATTGGAGAAAGAAGAAGGAGAGAAAGAAATGGAAGAATTCTCATTAACCGTTTCCACACATAAAGAGTGAATAATTTACAATAGATATAGGGTACATGAGTAACTAATGAGTCATAGTCCTGGTCTAGATTGATCTGGACACACACCAGCAATTACAAGAGTAAATTGCCACCTAGTCTAGTCTCTCAGGCAGTTACGGGAGTGAACTGCCACCTAGTTGAGTTAACTAGTCAACTAGTCTTCAGTTAACTGACTGAACAAAGAGTAGTGAGTTGGTGATGATCTCAATGTTGCATAGTGACAAAACCAATGCAACATCTAAACTCTACTCAACTAGTCAAACTGAAGTGTCAACTGAAAGAGAATATTCTCCAGGTGGAATATTCTCCCCTAAAATATAGGAGACTGGATAATGACTAATTATGACTAATAAACAAGGAATAACTTTAGGAAAAATAAATCCTAGGTGTGTGTGAAGTAACTCCAACACCCCCCCTGAACATCACTATGGTGAAAATAAAGGATGGGTCCCGACTACGAGGCCTTGTTAGGTACCCAAATACAAAAGATACACTGAACTAAGAGGAAAGAGGGAAAACCCCCCCCTCAAATTACAATGCATGTAAAAAAAAATGAGAAGGAACAAAAAGCAGTTGCTAAGCAACAGTGTCCTTCACTCCAAGAAGACTTTGCAACTGTGCAAGTTTGTGCTCGTTGAAGATTTTGTTGAAGATGTAGATCTCTGCACGGATCTGATGAAGTAGTTGAATCATTGATATTTCCACACATGTCCACTTTATCTTATTGTAATGAATAAGATCCAAATAAATTTTGGATGAAATTTTGAAAACCGTGCAGCCGTTTCTGGAAAAATGTTGAAATTTTGTTGATTTTGAAATGATCATAACTTTAGTTCTCAGACTCTGTTTCGGATGATTTGTTTTTTGAAATTGGATATTTTCCCGAGAAGAATTCAAATATCCAATTTGTTTCTACAAATTTGTCTCAGAAAATATCGGAATGGAGTCTGATGTGTGTGGCTCTCTTTTTGTCTCCTGAGATGCATGCATTGCGCATGGAAAAGTGTCTGCATGTGACTCCTAATATGCATGCCATATATCTTCCACATGGATTTCAGAAAACAAATCTGAAATGGAGTAGACATCATCTTCAATTATTGGAATACAAATTTCTGCAAATACTTGTGTAGAAGACTCTTCAAACTGAGATGATTTATCTTACAGTGGCTTTTCTACATTCTCTATCTTGTCAACATTTTGCATGCATTCTTCCTTATTCCCAAATAAAACCTCCAATCTGATCCCTAAATCATTTGGAGTGAATTCTTGTGAGTTGTCATATACTTGATGGAGAATTTCGAGAGAAATAAAATAGAGGATACATCCTATGGCCATATATTGTCTATTGAGAAAGTCATTTTTCTCATCGACAGAATCAGGCTCTACTTCCATTGCCATAGTTATTCGCTACAAACCTCTGCATCTGAGCATAAGCAGAATTTTTGGCTTCCATTCCAAATAGTTATGAGGCGTGAGAAGTATTTCCAACGAATAATCCATCTTTTTGTTGTCTTCAATCTTTTGTACCTGCAAAAAAAATTTGGTGTAGCTTTTGCTTAGCAGTTCGTCGGTTCTGATACCATGTAAATGTGTTGAACCTGCACAAAATAGATCTAGCTAAACAATAATACACACATTTGCAGAGAGAATTGGAGAAAGAAGAAGGAGAGAAAGAAATGGAAGAATTATCATTAACCGTTTCCACACATAAAGAGTAAATAATTTACAATAGATATAGGATACATGAGTAACTAATGAGCCATAGTGGTGGTCTAGATTGATCTAGACACACACCAGCAGTTACAAGAGTAAACTTCCACCTAGTCCAGTCTCTCAGGAAGTTACGGGAGTGAACTGCCACCTAGCTGAGTTAACTAGTCAACTAGTTTTCAGTTAATTGACTGAACAAAGAGTAGTGAGTTGGTGATGATCCCAATGTTGCATGGTGACAAAACCAATGCAACATCTAAACTCAACTCAACTAGTCAAACTGAAGTGTCAACTGAAAGAGAATATTCTCCAGGTGGAATATTCTCCCCTAAAATATAGGAGACTGGATAATGACTAATTATGACTAATAAACAAGGAATAACCTTAGGAAAAATAAATCCTAGGTGTGTTTGAAGTAACTCCAACAGGTATAATAATTGAAAACTAATGTTTTTCATTTTAGATGTTAAATTTTGCAACTTAATTTTCAATTGAAAATTTGTAAAATGCTATAACAAGTTAAAGAAAACAAAAACAATCATTGTCAATGCAACACTAAATAGTAAAGCCACAAAATTTTTATTCTACACATGAAAACCATTTTTGAACAGGATTATATTCAACTTTAATAATATCGCTTTGAAAATTTTGTTCTAAACTTTACTAACTTTATTAAAATATATATGATGAGTATGCAATTAGATCTTGAGTATCTCCCAAGTTTGTTTCATCACTTGAGGTTGTGCAGCACTACCTTGCCTTGGTCACAATGGCTTGGCCAGCATGTGCTTCCTACAACCAAACTACGCCTCTTCACTTAAGGTCTACCCATAACTGCACCTTAAGCTACAATCTATTTAATGTGACTAAGTCTTACTCAACCAAGAACAATAGACACACGTCAAATTGTAGCCTTTAAAACATCCCAGCAATACTTTTACTTAGCCAACATAATAGGTTGCAAGGAATATAACATCCATCCAAGTAAAGAGACTACAACACACGTATATAGGTGGCATCCAAAGCAGATTCCTTAACTTTATTATGAATAAAGTTACAAATATACAACAAAGGAGTCGCAGCCTTATGTCTACAAGTCTATTACAGATGTATAATGATTCTAAGGTGAAATTGCCTTCTACTTACTATCCAATAGACTTACATAATCCAACCCCTAAAGCAACTAAAGGCATGCCTCCTATAGATCATATCTTATTATTATTCTTCTTCCTAATCTAATGCAATTTTTCTCTACTGCATGAACCCTAAACTTAACACAATTGCATAGCTCTTTTACACTCTTGGTGAATGATCAATGGATGATTGATTGATACCTTAACGCCTTCGAGGAATCCACTATTTGTACAAGACTTGTCTTGCCCTTGCAATCCCCTCCAAGCATAAGTGGACCCAAGTGCCCCCATCGCCAACTCTGATAGTGTCTGATGGTGCCACTACCCCTTTCATGACTTGTTCGTCGACCATCCAATGTCCAATGGTGTTGCGCCCAAAGTGCCATGCACCTAATAAGTGCACTCAAGGCACCCAATTGTACTCTGCAAGGGTGCATCCAATGAGTGCCTCCCATGATTGTGCTCCATGGATGCTTATGATCTAAGGCACACCACAACCCTCAAGCATGGAATGCCCAACTCCTTGGGTTTGCATGTAGCCTAATCACATGGGTCTATAAAAGTTGATCAAGTTATCTATACCACTTTGTCTGTCATGTGTAGTGCATGTCTACGGATGAGGTGTCTTGTGACAACCCTCTTTTACTTTCCTCGCCAAGCTCCCTTCCAAGATTCTCTTGGTTTGACCAACTAATATGAGTTTCCAAGGTTTGCAGTGCACCTAGTATATGAACAAGGACATCCAACATGTTTGTGGTGTGCCTTTCCAATAGTCAAGGAACTCCAAAACCAACTCTTATAGCTATCAAAATTGTGCCAATTCTATTTGTGTCGGTCAATGACCATCGAAGTGATCATGTTATGGAGGTGCTCGAAGCCATTCAAGTCTCAAGCCTTACATCCTCCCCCATTAAAATTCATTGAAATCCCCAACTCCATCCTCAAGAACCTGGTTTCCTCCAAGTATGTTTTCCAATCTCATGCATCATCCATAGTTAGCTTCTCCAACCACTTTACACTATCACTACCAGAATCACTGATGCAACTGCCCACTATCCAGTACTTCCTTTGAATGAAGCATTTTTCCCCAACTCTGTCACAATTATCTTGGATGCTTATGTTGTTGATACTTCCTTCTACTTCAATTACAACCTAAGTATCTATTGTTGGTACAACTTCCTTCTACTACTACAACAACTCAACCTCCACTAAGAAGGTTTTGCAACTATCAAGGTGTTATAGTTTCCAATTTTACTACTACTTTTGTATTGTTGGTCTCTCTGCCATGCTTCTGTACATTGAACTTCTCCAAGGATGTTTAAACTTAGGCATTCCCAAACCAAATCCATGAGAATGTACTTCATCATTCTCAAACCAATCACTTCCCCTCACACTTCGGTCTATCTCTACAACTTTGTTGGACCAAGGCAAGGTCACCACCTTCACTTCCAAATTGTTAAGTCACCTATTGAAATCCAACACTACCAGGTCCTTCAATGAAATTGACACCTTTTCTTAGTGCACTTGGACTTCATTGCCCAACTTCTATGCAGCAAGTCGCCTTAAGGAAACTGTAAATGAGAAGAGGGTCACAGATGGACATCATAGCCACTTCCCTCAAATGCTCTAATATTATGTCCAAAAATTAATCATTGCAATGAGCTAGCCAAAAAGAATTCTACAATTCTTATTAATAAAGGCATGTTAACACCAGTGCTTCTATCACCTTCAACCAACTGGGTCATCTGGATAATCATCCTCAAATTTATCCAAGGAGTGATATGCCTAATCCTAGGTACACAAAGGTGGGAAAGCACCTTCCAAGTTGACTTGGTCTACTTTCTAGTCTAAGCATTTAGGTTGAATGTACACCATTTCTTGACCGTCAACTTCTTTGTTTTATTTTTCACTGCTTTGGCACTATCATTGCAGATGCACAAGGAAATATCTTCACCTCTTCCTCAAGTATGTCTAGTCGCCTTTTACAACTTAACAATTTCTTGAAGGAACTTATGCACTAGTGCCTCCTTGCCCACTATCTTACTTCTTAGACAGAAAATTTCCTAAACTAGCATCAATGTGGAGAAGAGGATGGCCTCTTTCCATCATGCATTTCATCCTTCTAACAAAATGACTCCTCCTCTATCAATCCTTCACTAATTTGGGCACCTATATTGATTCCCTAGGCTCCACTGCTTGCTTCTAGGAAGTGAGCCATTTGTGGCTTTTAATAGTGAAAGGAGAGTGGCAAGTGGTTGCCAAGGCCACCTACAACAATTGTGTTAAGGCTCTGTCCAAAATCCATTATATGATTCGACCCAACAAACTTCTAATCAATATGAGTCATCTTTCATTCTAAATATTCAACCTCGGTGGTGACTTCTTGTTATAGTCCAAAAATTCCCTACCTATGCATACATGGCATTGGCCTTTCCACTTACATAATTTGCCAAAATATTGTTGAGGCTTCTTCTTAAAAAACCATCTTTTGGAACATGTATGCACCCTCCTAAACCGATAACTCACGTACACATGTGTGTTGCATACTAATTAGCATGTGTACATACGCGAGCTGCATACTAGTTAGGCCGCGTTTACCTCCAAAAGTTGCAAAAAATATAAAATTGCAAGGAATTTGGTGGAGTTTATGGGATATTGAGGGTTTCCCAACCATTTTACCCATTGTAGCTCGTCCCCAAACCGAATAACCATCTTTTTCTCATATAAAAAGAGGTCTTGGGATCTCATTTAAAAGACAAGAAAGAGAATAAGAAAACTCTGCCAAAATCCCTTCCCCTTCTTAGCCCAAGTTTTGCATCCCTTTCTGAGTTTTGGCCTCATCCTTCCCCTCCATCGCTTTCTCCTTATACAACCCTTTCCCTTTTCCCAAGAGATAATTTGGTTGTGAGAAGCTAGCATGGGATTGATGCACTTGGAGCCTCGATAGAGGAGCCCAGACCTGGTTCGTGGAGCAATTGTCGACAAAGGTTGTAATCATTTTTGTCTTGAAACTTAATAAAAGAGTTCGTCTTTGTCCCAAAATCTTATATTTGTATGATTTTATGAATTTATGCATTTATGTCTATATATAAACATTGAGTGATAAGTAGAGATTGTATGTGTTGTAGCATTCGTTTTCCTAAGCTTTGTGCAGGTCATCTTTGGGAGGAGACCCACAATCTAGGAAGTTGCAAAGGCGAAAGAGGTCTACACGGGACGTAAGAACCAAAGGTGCACCCATTGACCTTCTTTCCTCTCTCTTGTCATTCAATTTAGATAGTTTTGGGATATTTCAAGGGTAGAACAGTGTTTTAATGGAAGTCAGTGCTCTACTTGTACCTAGACCCAGTATAGGGGGATTTTCCCCTTAGCACTTCTTCCACCTTTCTTAACTGAATTTGGACAAATTCAACTAATCGATCCATCGATTTCTCCAAAGTGAGAAGTTTTTTCTCCATCTCTATGAACCTTCTTGCATGACTCTTGTCATAGTCTTTATGGGATAATCCAAACAGGGCTTATTCACCCTTTGAGTATGTCATTGATCTTCTTCCAGGCATATTCACTTTTCAAAGTGACTACTACTTCATTATTCAAGATTTCTACCTGAGAAAAACAAAGAACTTACCAGTTTTGTGTAGACAACTTTCTTGTCTTTTTATTGCACCAAGGTAAATAACTTTTTTTGTCTAGTCTCCAAGTTACTCTTTTTACTTCCTAACAACTTGTCTGAAATTCTATTATTTTACCTCAAGTTCACATAGCTGATTAAGAGCGCTTGAACTACTCTAATACCACTTTCCATGGTAGTGACAGTGATGAAGATCACCAAAACTATATCAAAATCATCTCTAATTCCACCTTTCCCTTAGAAAGTGGTGAAGAGTATGCTCTGATACCACCTATCACAGACCTATAGTATGATCGAATTTTTCTTTGCAAACTTGAATTTCTCCTAAGTCGGTTTTGACACTTGAGGTCATGCATCACTGCCTCGCCTTGGCCAAAGTGGCTTGGCCAGCCTACGCCTACTACGCCTCTTCACTTAAGCTCTACCCATAACTTGGCCTTCATCTACAATCTGTCAAATGCAACTAAGTCCTACTCAACTAGTTTTTTTCAGCAATTGATTCATAAACGAGGGACTTATAGCCCACTTGCTTCGACAACACATATCCTCTATGGAAGTATCTTCTAATATCTATTCTTAGGCTTCTATAGAGTGCTATGTCTTTTGGAGGCTACTAGGCCTATGTTCCTCTCCCTTGTACAAGGATCTTTGTAATCTCTATTCAGGGTTGTTTAGCAGGATCCTTTGACTTTGGTGAAACCTGTAACAACAATCAACCTCTAAATTTGTCTTGTAGAACTCTAGTATAGGATTCAATCTAATGACTAGAAGGCATATTCTCTAGTTGTAACCTACACACCACAACCAACTAGCAACATAATAGCAATCCAGTCAATAACAAACAATACTCTACAAATATTCTAAATCTAGTGACCAGATATTGATGTGATGTGAGTTATGTGTTCTCGATGTAGCCTCTGCTCTTTTGATGGTTACAAGGCCTTCCCTTGGTTGAAACCTACATGCATCAACCAATGGTAAAACCACTCTATGATATATCCCTCAACGAGCATGTGAGGATAGAATATTTGTTGGCTTCAAAGCTTGTTTTTGTTGCTCTTTTATACTTGATTGTAACCATGTACATTATAACATATATTATGTCCACGTAATATCACACTAGTGACAGGTAGGTTTCTTACTTGCTACATCTAAGGAAGTCTAGAGATCATAGAATACACTGATGGTAGACAAGACTAGATCAGTATAGATACTAGTTAGAGGGAGTACCTTATTGTTGCAATTTTCCAACCATTTGTATTCACTATGCATAAATCATGAATGTTTAAACAAATGGCCCACATGTAGAGCTTTAGATTATGTGCAATGAAGGCCTGCTTGAAAGCATCTAATAAATCTATATCCATCGATTACTCTTGGAACTTCTTGAAGCTGCTCCTTCACAAAAATAAACTGCAATGTAATTGAGTTGATCAACTACCTAGTGAGTTGACCAACAAGATAATTTAGTCACCCAGTGAAACAAATTTGACCAACAATATAGTTTAATCTCCCAGTAACTAATGTAATCATTCGAAGGGATGTGAATTCATCCAGACAGGTGGGAAACAACCCAGGCAAGTAGGAAAACATCCCAAACACTTGAAAAATGTCCCTTGGAAAACATCTCAAGCAATTGGAAAATATCATGGGCAATTGAAAAGTGTCTCATGTAATTGGAAAATGTCCCATGTGGGTATTAAATCGAACTAGGTCATAGCATAGTCGTCTAAGTGAAAGGAATATACCATTCAAGATATTGATTCCTCCAAGTGAAATAAATTTGACCCGGGAAAAGGAAACTAGCTCAGACAAAGAGGAATCGACCCAAGTGATAAGAAATCGACTGGGGAGAATGATAATTTGGCCATGAAATGAGAAAATTGACTTAGGGAAAGAGAATGTCCTCTAGGTGATATAAATATGATAAAAACTATTGAAATACTGATTTAGCAACTTCCTAAATACTTGCAATAGACAAATTTTATCATCCATCAATCTCGGGCTTTGAAGAGAATTAGATGGTGGATATTCAGGAGTTGTTGGGGTTCTTTATTTGCACACGGAGAATGATATCTCACACCCTAACATAACCAAGCATCAAATTAACATTAACAAGAGAAACATCAACACATGTGAAATATTCTCACAACTATAAACACATATAGCAACCATAATGAACACATAATTTTTTACCTTGGAAACCCAAATGGGAAAACCGAATTTGAATGGGTCTCAATTTATTCATTCTGGAAATCTCTCATTACAATGCAGTTGATACTCTTTGTGCATCTTCCTCTCCTTAGCCAAAAGACCCATTGAGCATGAAGATGAAGGAAGAAATAGGGAGAGTTGGGGGTTAAGGGGAAGGCCAACAACCATGACCCTTCATTTCCCCTTCCTTAACATTTCTCTCTCCTATTCTATTTTTTTCCTCTCACATTTGTCTTATTTGACTTTTACATTTTCATTGATTTATAATGTTTGCTAACCTTCATGAATTTCCCTATTAAATGTGCAAATATTGAGTCTTACATCCATTCATTGGTTCGGATCACACCTTCCCATTGTGAGGCTTTTGGTCTCCAAAATCTCAAGGAAACCAATATGGATCAATGTATTTTTGTTTGCTTCTCTATAATGTAGCTCTGACGTTGGGTCCTGAATATAACTCTAACTCTAGCTCTAGCTCTAGATCAGGGCTTTGGCTACTAACTCTAATCCCTGGCTATGGCTATGGCTCTGGTTATAGCTCGCTTGTTTCCACAATTCGGAATTCTTCTCACTGACACTCAACTTTGAGAAATCTCCAGATCCAAACTATGAACTCAAAATTCATTCACATCTCCCTCATTGTCTTGGAGATAGTCCATCTTGGAAGTCATGAAGCTAAGTCGAATGTTGGTCTTCAGGTTCAGTGTGACCCCAACATGTTTCCATCATGTAACAATTCCTCAAGGGAAGTGTGGTTGCATTCATATGTCAGGATCAATTGCTTCCCCACATGGAAATAACTCTTAGTGGCCATGTCAATTGAATGACCATCTTGCATACCCCTACATGTTGGTTGTAGGAGTCTTGATCATTGGAAAACGATTTCATTCATTGGTGAGTCATTCTTCAACCAACATTCAATGAAATAGATTTCAACCCTTTCTTGAGTTTCTTCTTTGCTCTCTCATGTTTCTAGCAATTTCTTACTTCGTTGGTGCGACTAACCTATTTTTCGACTACAAATCCTTGGACAACTTCTTCTCCTTGAGCTATATATGGAAGGAACTCTTCACTCTCCACACTCTTCTCTTCATTGTGCAATTTCTACGATGAAGCTCTGGACAAAGTCACCAACACTTTATTTCTCAATGTCTACTCAACTTGTAATGGTGGTAAAATTTCCTATTGTTGCTATGAGTATTGTTGGTCATACTCCTCTCCATGTACCTATGAGTTCTCCATTGAATTGGAGAAGTCTTCTTTCCATTCCTCCTCTTAAAGAAATATTTTTTATG
>ML809785.1:129296-166871 GCA_009831015.1 Picea engelmannii | reverse complement strand
TGGGGTGAACCCCTGCCTTTTGTTTTCAAGTGTTTTGCATGTTTTTGGGTTTTGGGTTTTGGGTTTCTGGTTTTTTGGTTTTTTTGAGTGGCCCCTTTAGGGGAAACAACCTGTAAGTGATAAATAAATGCAAATAAACAATACAATAAGTACTAGTTCACCATCCCTACTAAACTTGATGTTAACCACAGTAGGTATGATGGCAAGGAAACCCAACCATCACACAATCACAATGCTATGCACTTTTTTGCCTTCATCTTAGGTGGTGTGGTACTTGAATAAATTCAATAAAGAATAAATCAAAACATCTATGTTATTCAACCCAAATGAATGGGGTTGAAGCTCATTGTAGGCCACATATCCACCATATGCAAGGGAGCTTCAAATAGTTCCTTGGTTAAGGGCTCGAAACTATATAATACAAATTAAATCAATGACAATATACAAAGAACAATTGTATATCTATGAGAACAGAAAAATAAATGAAAACCGAGAATTTTCTTTACAAAAGTAGACTATAATAACAATAAAATATGTAAAAGATTTATGAAACAGAGTAAAGTCAAAACAAGTGTAATTGTACAAGTTTGTCCATTTTTTTTTATTGTTTCCGTGTTGGCTCCTTTTCCTCAAATAGGTCTTCAAGTGGTTCCCAACCACTTAGGTTAAGTTGAACGGGAAACTGGTTACTTCCTAGCGGGTTAAGAAATTTTTAGTATCTTTAATAACATAAATGAAATAAAGAAAACAAAAAATTGAAAATTATAGGTATAAAACAACCAACTAAGATGATTGTCTTGTAAGGGTAAATTGACCTATTTAGGGTAAATTTTCCTATTCTTGGGTTTTGGTTTTGGGTTTTTGGGTTTCAATTGTAAATTTTTATGTCTTCATGTTTTATCTCTATTCTCCATCTTTCCAATTCCTTTCATTTGGTGCAAATCAGGCTTCGGATGAGCGAGATATGGCACCAGAAAGGTCAAGGGAGAATGTTGGTTGGAGGGATGCTCAAGATAAAAAATTGAAATTATATATGAATTATAGGTTGAATTTCAAAAATAGTAGTCCAATACATGCTTTCATTCCTATAGCTAAAATGGGTCTCCCTCAGATTTCAAAAATTTGTCCCAGGAGGCCTCCAATTAGGCCTCCCTTTCGGCACTTGTCTATGGGCCAAAACTGAGGTCCCTGACACTCCTAGAATTTTCCCTAAAAATATGGGTTAATTTTATGAAGGTGAATGCCATATATGTAACCTACACTTCATTGTGGTCATCTAGGCCATTTATGGGCGAAAATCTTCCTTCGGATGAAGAAGTTATGCAATTAAAAAGTTCAAAAACCTTCCAAGGGGAGGTGAAACTGATTTATATATAGTTAGAACCATATAATATATATGTATTTTTAAAATATTTTGTTTTTTATTTAATTATTTATTTTATTATTATTTGAATTTTTAATATGACGATAATGATGATGATGATGGTTAACATCCATAGAGACCAAAATTGGTCTATCAAACCTTAAGAAGAGTAAGAGATTACTTGGATTTCTTTAAAATGTTATTTCAATGCTTGAAAAACATTAAGAGAAGAATTCCAAGATCACTAAAGTTTTTATGACTTAGAAGGTTAGGAAGGTCAGCATTGTGACAAATATTTTGAAGTTGGGATCTAATTTGGGTATATGCAGGGCATTCTAGGACAAAGTGATTTTCATCTTAAACCCTCTTATTGTCACAAAGGAGACAAATTCTTTCTTGCCATGGTGTTTTGGGAATTGTTCAACGCCTAGTTTCACTATGAAACTCATGAGAATAAGTTATTATCTTAGCAATATTGATTCTCATATTTACGCTAGTCAAAACAAAGAGATACTTTTGATCTTCAAGATTAGGATTAACCACCTCCTTATAATATCTTAATTTTCTTTTATCCTCTAATTCATTACCACACCATAGATTCTCCTTAAATTTAGCATGTACAATATTTTTAATATCATTGGTATTCTGTAGAATACCTTCTTCTTTTATTCCTCAATGATTTAGCCAAGACTTGGCATCCCCCGCTTGAGTCGTTGGTGATTTTGGATAGAGTCTGAAGAAATTTTTGGCACCCTCTTGTCATTCATGTTGTTTAGCTTTTTCTTGTACATTAAATATATAATCATAGTTGTGCTCTCAATGGGGGAAAGGCTTGCTTTTATGAGGAGGATAAGATAGGGTGTATTTCCCTTAATTTTTAGATTATAAGTTATAAAATTATTTTGGATCTTCTCTATCTTTCTCAAGGATTCTCGAGAGATACTGCATCCCCAAATTTCACATCCATATAATATAACATGAGTGAAAAGAGACTCAAAGAGGAGATTTTTCTTATTCCATAGCCAAAGTTTTGCTAATTTACAATTATTTTCAAGCCCATAATAAGATTTCCACCCTCCATTTATCCTTTTCTCTATGATATAGTTCCAATTGAGCTTGTGATGAATATCAATTCCAAGATATGTGTACGAAGTCACTTCCTCCGAGATATTGTTCTCATATACAAAATTATCGCAAGTGATCTTATTGGATTTTGTTATCATAACCTTTGTTTTGCAAGTGTTCATAGTCATACATGTACTAGAGCATAAGTCCTTGAGGATTCTAAGTTGCTTACTAAGGTCATAGGGATTTCTTGCCATAAGAAAAATATCATCGGTATAGAGAAGAAGGATGATTACTATACTAACAAGACTTGGTCCAACATAACCTACGGCTTCTAAACAATCTTCTAACTTGTCAATGTAAATTCCAAAAAGGGTAGGGGATAGGGTAAAACCTTGCTTGAGTCATATATTGCAGTTAATTTCTTCTGACCAACCCTTAGTGTTCCTAAACTCTGCAATAATGTTCTCATACAACCTTACCGCAACAACTCTCATCCCAAAGAGAACTTGTAGCTCTTCTAACCTATTCCAAAGGTTAGTCCTAGGCACAATGTTGAAAGCTTTCCTAAATTCAACGAAACAACAAAGGAGATTTCTTTTATTGTGACGACACTCCTCTACAAAAATAAATAAAATAATAAACAAAACATTAAAATAAAATTTGGAAAATACAACATACATATATAACCCAAACTATATAAAAAAATTATAATAATACTAACCCCCCTACTTGACAAACTTTAAACATAATAATTATGCATATGCAAACACTAACAGTCAAAGGATGGAGCAATGGTGTCTCCGCCCAGGTGGTGAGACATCCCATCTACCTGTTTCCTTTGTGTTTCTTGGCGGAACAGAGATGGAATAGAGGCTTGAGTAGAGCAGGGGTGGGGTGGGGAAATCTATAGTGTGTCACCTTTGGTGGTGTGACGGTCGCAGACAAGCAGTGTAGAAGTATTAATGAAGTGAAAAGTGGAAGGGGGGCTCCACCTTGAGCAGTGCGACGATGGTCGAATGTGCACGAGGCGACAGAAAAGGGGTGGCATGTGTTGTTTTGATTTCTTTTATAAGAATGGTCTTTACCTTTAGGAAATGGAGAGGGGAGGTCATGGGTTCGACCCCCTCCCCCTCCATATTTCATTTTTTTCATTTTCTAAGTGGGAAAGGGGGGGGAGGGGGAGGTTGGGGGTTCAAACCCCCTGGCCCCTATTTTGCATGCACAGGCCAAAAATTGCATAGGAAACTCAACAAGTCTAGCAAACAAAGAAATTTTAGAAGGGGGCCTCAGGCTTGGGCCAGGAGACCAAGAGGGGCTCGAATCCCCTCCCTCCTACATTTTTGTTCAGGTTTAATCATTTAGGTGCAGTGATGACAAGAATTGAATTATGAAAAATAGAGATGATGAATCAAACCATAACCCACTGCAATTAAATTTTTCCAGGCACTAAACTTCAACCAAAACAAATTAGAGCATGGTATCATCACTTAGAGAGAAATCTCATCTATTTTAGCCCAAGAAAACATTCAACCAAGAAAAATAACACTATGAATCAGCAAACAACTAAGCAATACCAAAATTTATCATAATCAACATTATCTGGATTATGAACCAGTGCAAACAATGGTAGAGGGGAAGAAAACCAGTTATCAAATGATCAGAGGGTGGCTTGGGTACCTGGATTTATGTTGCTAGTTGGAGAACCTATAGAAACTACTGCTTCTCATGCTCTCTATTTCCCATGTCTTCCTTAAACCCTCCACTTCCAATGAACCAACGCTGGAACCAAAGCTTAATCCCCTCCTCAACTCATTGAGTAAATGGAGGAAGGGGAAGAGAGGGGTTTTTCCCCTTTTTATTTTTTGATTTTTTTCAAATTTATTTGTTTTTGCATGGGGGGGTTGTGTGGCAAGATCCCCCTTTTCTCCTTTTTTAAATTTTTTTTTATTATTTTTTATTTATTTTCCTTGAAAATTGTGCCAAGTCAAAACTTTGACTTTGACTTTGACCTTGACCTCATTCACTAAGCTTGAAAATGATGCAGATGAGACGAGATCGGAATGTGGCATGGGGCACACCATTAGAAAGGTATTGACAATCCCGTCGAGAATATTCCATCATTAATCTGATCCTATGTAATCTAAGTCCTCAATTTCAGCCAGGAAAGTCTACTCTTTAAAACCCTGATTTGCTTATGGGGCCCACAAAATGCTTGTTCTTGTGAAAGATGCCACATTGCCATACGATATCCAATAAATGAAAAAAAAAGTATCAATAGAAAGATCTCGACGGATACTCTGATGAAATGGGAATGAAATCCTGAGATGAGGTTGTTAAACATTGCTTTGACTTCTCTGAAACTCTACCATGCCAGGTGGTTAGACCATCCTACCTCAACCAATTCAGATATTTGTGACAGCTCTAACTAGGTCATCTGATGTCATAATGAGGAAAATGAGGCATCGTTGGAAAGGCCTATAAGTCTACTACAACATGGAAAGTTTTATTTTCTGATTCTGAGCCAATCAACAACAATTTTGTAACCCTGAACCTCTATCATCAAATTGGCCTCTAAAATTAGTCATAAACTTGTGAATGCTCATTCTCACCAACTGGGGATTGAAACCATACATATGATATACTGTTGGAAAGGTATCGCACTACCCTAAAGTACCTCTAGTATTAATTTTCCTTTCAATTCATATCTCAGAAAAAACTGATAACAAAGTTACAACCATGGATTTTGGCCATTTAAGAGGTGTGCAATATGTGCCCTTCATAGACTAGTCATACAAAATTGGAATCAAGAGCTTGAAATCCCATTGGAAATATTATCTTGATCACTATAGGGTAAAACCACTCTATTTCCCACACAATGAACATATTTAATTTTATTTCTTGTGAAAGACCATGTTCATACGGGACCCACCCAGTGACTAACGAAAGGGGCCAACGTTGAAAATTTTGCAAATTGAGTCATTAATTCGTGAAATATGAATTGAGAAACCATGACACGAGGAATATTGATATGGGATGGTTTCAAAACACAAAAATGATATCGGTAATGCATCCCCTAGGGGAAAAATATCATGGTTATGAGATAAGTCGAACAAGGTAGGAAATAGACCAATTGAGTGCCAACAAGATGTTGTTGGACATAAGGATATTGATTAATAATGTGTAGATGTCCAATAGGTGATAGTAGGCTAGGGAAAACTATGACTTTGAAATCCATTTATCCCTACTATCTCTTTGATTGATAATGGAGGCAGTTACCAAACTAAATCTAAACCCCGTAGTTGATCTGAGTTGAGACCAAATGACTTGAAATTGTTGCATGATACTCTTCGAGTGTCTAATAAGTCACTATGTGCTCAGATGAAACCTATGAATGCAACCCATCGATACTCATTAATGGGAAAGGGTCATAATAAATATGACTTCTACCACTGTCTTTGACTAAAACTGGAGCTTAATGGGATTCAAAGAGAAACCTTTGTGCCAACTCGGGAAGATATGAAAAATGAGAAACGTCATGTTGAGCCCAAAGCATATTTTTGGGTCAACACCGAGAAGCATTAAAGTTTGAATTCATATATAAGATTAGGTGGATCCATTTTCAAGTATAGGAGAAATTGAAGAAAGCACAAGAAAAGTACAAGATTAAGGATGATCAACACATAATCAAGAAGACACTCAAACTAGGACTGAGTCTAGTTTCACCTAAACAAGGAAATTTTATAGGGACCTAGTAAGAAAATGAAACCTCTAAGATACGATCATTATTTTGAAGTGTTGGAAAAAGGTTAGATTATTGAATTAGTCTACTTCCATACATCCACATTTACTTAGTGGTGAATGTGGAGAATCTAAAACTCTATGAGGCATTCATGCTTGGAGAGGAAAAGGATGAGCATGTCTTACCTTCAGTAGAAGACTCGACAATAGATGCACAACAAGAGTTAGTATAAGATATGGTTCTACATAATAAGACTGGAACAACTAGATGGGATCAACAAACACTTTAGCATGTTGGTTTAAAAGGGCAATTTCTAGTAAAGGCCAAGTGGTACTCCATGGAGAAGATTGGGGGAAATTTTTGTCATGTCCTTTAGAAGTAAAATATTTTGGTGACCAAAAGCCTCTGAAAATGGGGAAGTATGATCCAAATGGATTGCAATATAATTTTTTATCCTTTTTTGTGCTTTAAGGGGTGAAAAATAAGACCTATGGTCTTATGGAGGGTAATTTTGGGGTTGATCCTAGTTTCTACTAAACATGGTCAAAATTGAAAAGTTCACATTCTAGGACCTAAACAACATTTTATGGGTTCAGAAATTGTCCAAAATGATGTAGCATTTTTTAAAAATTTCCTTCTAGTCGAGACATTCCTAACTATCTAAAGGGAAACTCAATCAAAGTTCGTATGATAAAATTAGGCCGCTAACAAGTTGATTATTTCAGTTACCACCAAGATACCAAGTGAAATCCATGTTAGTGTTTGTTACTCAAACATGTAGATATATCAACTTATGATATTTTAAGAAGACTTTGAATACTTTAAAGATACAAAAACCCTAATAAATATCAAAAGGTGCTAAAACTTTAGCTACTACGAAAGAAAGGAGTTTTGTTCTATTGTTCTAATTGTAGTATTTTTTTATTCCATGCCTTGATCCATGTAAAGGAGTAGGATAACATAACAACACAAAGAAGAAGGCAACATTATAACATTTAATTGCATGGCATAATGTCCATTTACTATATAAAATAACAATCTGTCTTTATATTTTACATTGTAAAATTGAGAATAAAAGAATAAAACACTATTTATCATGATATGATTTTACTATTATAAATTTATTCTTATTTCAAGAATACAAAAGATATACTTCTAGTATTATATCTTAATTATATGTATTGTAAAATATAGTTTCATTATATTTTGCACTGGATATCAAACTGTATCATGAACCCACTTGGATGACTCCTCTAAACTATTATGTTTTTCATTGAAAAAAGTGTCATATCAATAAATATTGAACACAATTTTTTTTGGCAGTAAGTAAAAAGAGATAAGACATTACATTTTTCAAAAACACAATTTCCTCTTTGCAGTAAAAAAGAGATAATGACATTACATTCTTGAAAATCAAAGGTGTACATAACTTTACAAAATCAAAGGTGCATATAATTCTACATATAGAAAATGGATCTTATAAATGGTTTTTAACGTTCTTCTCTTAAAAAGGCAAATGCCACTGCATGGCGATGTCCCTGCTGAGAAGTTCTTTGAATTGAAACTACACTATGTATATTTATATCCTTCAGGAAACTGGAGAATGCTTGTAGTTGTGGTCAATGGTGAACTAAAGGTTAAGATAAATTGGTAAATCAAACCTTCCTAGATTGGAATGGTTAAGATAAATTTGTTAAGATAGTTTAGAGGCTGCTTATACACTCAGTGATAGAATTATGAAAATTTACATATTAATATGATGAAATTTGAGTTGGACATTGGTCTCTTTTCATTTTTCATGAAAAAAAAAATTTATTAGCAAGCAATGCCCGCCCTCGTAAAGTAACTTTATGAACAATTACATTCATAACCTCCATTACCTTATCTGGTTTCCAATTTTTTTATCATAAAGTTGAAGTTAATTATATTTGTTGAGGTTACATATGATTTGACTTATTAATGACAGAATATATGAGTTTTAAGGGTTGTCCACCTCTACAGATTAATTAATTCCAGTTTTACATTGACGGTTCTCGGATGCATATTATACTCCCTATCAATTTTTAATAAAAGTTAATACTATAGTAATCGAGCCCTCGGGTCATGGAAATGAATGGAACAAATGGTTTCATACAGACTATTTTCAAGTTCTAGAGAAATGGATTCGTTGTCAAAACAATATTGTGCACAATTGCAACCTTCTTAAACCATTGAATGACCATAGTTAACAGGTGTGGATCTTCGAGATAATAGGAATCATAACTTGAACAGATCTAATATAAACGTATGAAGGAAAAAAAAATCATGCATAGCTGGATAGGAAGTATGACAAAATAATTATTGATTACAGTCTAGTAGCTTGGATTTTCCAATCAATTTGCTTATAGTTGGATCCCAAAAGAAAATACAGAAACCGAAGAAAGACAAAATAAAGGAGGTTTCTAGAAGGTTTTCATTTACAATTGTATGCCAATGTATAATGATAGAGAATTCCTGATATATAAAAGATAAAATTTAAGCAGAGTACAATTGTTGTGGGGTTTAGAATGTACACAAAAAACAATTCCTTACGGGCTTCAATTTATTTATATGCACACACGAACGGATTTTTTCCTTGTCTATATTTTATATGTTGGCTTTTAGTACAGTAAAAAAAGAATATCACCTCAATTGTCGAGATCCTTAAACACTATTTGTTATATACGAGATCCTCCATTACTCGCTAGCATTAATTCGTCACTCAAATTTCAGGGCCTGCATGCACCCCGACAAGCCCCTAATGTCGAGTCAACTCAGATAAGCCATGAGTTGTGATCAATGCTTTCGACGAACAAACTCCAAGCTGAGGAATTGCCAATATTGAATTTTCAAGGGTAACTATATAGCAAGATAAGGGATCTTTCATTTTCATTTTTTAATTCAATGAATATGTTCATACATATTTGTTCCACTCCAAAGATGAAATCTTGTAGGGTTTCTCTACATTTCTCCTCTATTTTCTCTGTAATTTAAAACAACAAAATTTTTAAATATGAATCCCTTATTAATAGAAAGTATCACACTGAATAATATATAGCTCTTTACTCATGGACATAGAAATCCTAGTAACAATAGTAGCACACAATCATAATCATAAGAATAGAGGGCATGGCAAATAATACGGACACGGTTTGCACTTTATCTAGTTATTTAAAACAACTAGAATTAGGCCATCTATGTCCTCACTCTTTCTATTTGCCTCTATTTTTGTTCTGTGTATCTGCAAAATTTATGTTCAAGCAATACCTATGCCAGGTATCTATGTTTATATAAGTATAAACAGAGAAAATAGATGATGATATAAAAAAATATTATAGCTCTTTCATTTCTTGATAGAAACTTATTGCAGGGAAGGAGGCTACCTTGTTGGTCGTGATGTTGATGGAGATCGACCCATGGAAACTGATAAGTTGAGAAGATGGCGGGTAGGAAAAAGGTGAGAAGTAACTTGGGCTATACAACTTTTGTAGAGCTTGGATAGGCCAAAGGTGAGAAGCAACTTGGGTTATACAGCTTATGTACAACTTGGTGTCTGTTTGGCGTTGAGATTCATAATGTTGTTTGAAAATAGAAGTTGGAAGTGAAAGGAGATCTTGCCTCGGTAATAAATGGTCTAAATTCGGGTGACAATTGAGTGAGGCGGTAGAGCTATGAGCTATGGAAATGACAAAAAGAAAGGTGGATATTTCACATGTGTTGATCGCTATAATCTCATAATTCGATAGGGACTAATAATAACATTACATATTCTTGAAAATCAAAGGTGTACGTAACTTCACAAAATCAAAGGTGTACATAATTCCTCAAATAGGAAATGGATCTTATAAATGGATTTTAACATTTGTTTGTTACTATAGATGTGAGATAGCTTTTTTATTATCTAATAAGGTGTACCATTGTAACTTTTCTTAAGCTATGCAAGAACTTAGCAATATGATTACATAGATCAATGGGCATGTGTTATGCAAGGTATATGTCTTACTATAGATGTGAGATAGCTTTTTTATTATCTAATAAGGTGTACCATTGTAACTTTTCTTAAGCTATGCAAGAACTTAGCAATATGATTACATAGATCAATGGGCATGTTTTATGCAAGGTATATGTCTTATTATCAATGGGCATGTGTTATGCAAGGTATATGTCTTATTGAAAAGTCATGTGTTATGCAAGGCATTTGTCTTATTGAAAAGTGTTTGAAAGAAAGTGCCACAAATATAATACTCAGTGTTTGGCATGCCTACAAAATTTTTAGTTGCCCATAATTCTTGTGACTCACATCGTCCAAGTGTGTGAAGTTCATTGTGAATTATCCTGCACCTTAACTCATTTCTTATACTCCATTAGGGGAATGTTTATAAGCAAGTTCATTGTTCAAATTATTCGCACTTTGATTTTGAGGATAACATAATAATTAAAATAAAAAAATGAGAATGGTTATAAACTAGTTCATGTTTAAATTATTCTTATTTTGATTTTGAGGATAATATAATAATTGTAATCCAAAAAATGGTCGAAGGCCTAGGACTATAGCAATCATTTTAGTATTGATTGCGTTTTTGTTTTTGCGTTGACTAAAAGTTTGGTGTTGTTTTCCAAAGTTAAACTTTGTTGGGAGTGATCTAATTTTTTTTGTTGTGTTCTGATTGGTCATTGAAAACAACATCTTATTGTTGGGTCGGCAGTGGGAATTGAATATGCAATTTAATTGTGTAGGTTTAGCGGATAGTTGGAAGGGTTGCATGTACGAGTTCCGAGACCATAACGGTTTAAGAAGCTTGTTACAGGCTAGGAATTGGTGGCATGTAAGGTAGTGGGCCAAACAACATGCATATATATTTACTGTTCGGTATATAGAATTAGTCCATGTCGAAGACCTGTGACTATAGCAATCGTTTTAGCATTGACTGTGCTTTTCTTTTCACGTTGACCAAAAATTTGGTGTTGTTTTCCAAAGCTAAACTTTGTTGGGAGTGATCTAATTTTTTTTTGTTGTGTTCTGATTAGTAGTTGAAAACAACATCTTATTGTCAGTCTGGTGGCAGGAATTGAATATGCAATTTAATTATGCAAGTTTAGCGGATCGTTGGAACAGCTGCATGTACAAGTCTAAAATTTTCGAGACCATCATGGTTTAAGAAGCTTGTTACGGTGTCAGTTGGTAATTGGTGTCATTCAATGCGATGGGTCAAACAACATGCATATATATTTATTGTTCGGTATATAGAGTTATTTTATAATATATATATATATATATATATATGGATTATTGTGCTTGGAATGTTCATTAAATTTAGTACGATTCATAGATTTTGAAGGGATTTCTATCTACTGCTTGACATGATTTTATGCAATAGCTTTCACGGACTACAAGAAGCTTCAATTGAATTCTTTTGTTCAAGTTGTGTTGATATATAAGCAAGGGAGGTGAGGTGGGTGAGAAATCATGTGTATAAAGTATCTTGTTTCTACGCAGTTAGTTTCCATATTAATATATGTATTTTAGACAAGTGCAATTAGTTTATGTAGTTGTTGTTTAATAGAGTTTGATTTGTGCATAACGCAGTTAAATGTGTTGTGTTGTTGGTTTTTCCAAAACGAAATCAAGTCAGGTTGGGGTTGTTACAGAAATTGTGTAGGTAGAAAATAGACAAAGGTGAACAGGGAGGGAAGGTTTTATGTATTGTTGTTTTGTTGTTGTTCGATAGTTTGTCTGGTTATTATTTGATAGAAATTGCTTTGTGCATCGTGCAGTTGTTTTTGTTGTGTTTCTGGTTTTGGAAAGGGTAAGTCAAGTGGGTGGGAGGCTATTACAAAAACTGTGTAATTCAATGGCAGTCAAAAGTGAGTAGGGAGAGAGGGTGTGTTGTTTTGAGGTTGTATTGTTTACTTTTTTTTTAGGTTGCCTAATGTGTTTATCTACTATGTCGTCTATTATTGTTCAGAGAGACAGAGTTGTTGTGCATTTGCAAGTGTCGAAAGTGATGAGTTCCAAGAGTTGTAATTTTGGGGTTGTGGAAATGTGTGTCACGGTGTGAGAAATCATTTGCATTATATGTTATATGCCAAGGAAAATTAGATCATGATTGTTATTTTGCATTTGGTTATTGTCGGCTTGTATTTTTCATCTTGTTTTGTAGTTGATTGATGCTATGGAGATGGTGCGGGTGTAAGTCTAGGAAGCAGTGCATTATTTTGCATGTGTTGCAAAGCAATGTTGTTTTTTAGGTTGGTGCATTGCACTATGTTGTATGTGTTCTCTTTTTGTTGGGTTTTTAGTTATAGTGTAATAAGATATAGTTCAGAGAGTGGGGAATTGTGCAGTTTGCCTCATGGATTTTTCTATGAACATATGGAGGAACTAGATCTGTCTTTGTCTTGGGCATCTCGACAGTGGCAAATGAGTATTGTTGATACAATGATTGTTGTGTATTTTCAATGCGTGTACGAGGAATTCATTCCAAGTGTTTTTATGTTATTGGCTTGTATTTTCATCTTGTTTATCTCATAATTTTTAGTTTTAAAAATATTTGAATAAACAATATACATTTTGGAATAAAAAAATTAATGTTATATATAGATTGGAATAGATGTTTTTAAATTTAACTATATATCCTAATATATATAACATTATTTTGTAGTTGATTGATGCTATGGAGATGGTGTGGGTATAAGGGTAGGGAGCATTGAATTATTTTACATGTGTTGTAGTGCAATGTTGTTTTTAGGTTTGTGCATTGGAATGTGTTTCATCTGTTCTTCTTTTGTTGGGAGTTTGATTGCAGTATGGGAAGTTGTAGTTCAGAAAGACAGGGATTTTGCGGTTTGCACGAAGGATTTTGCTGTGTGATATTCATATATGTGTAGAGTGGGGACATATGGCTATTGCAAACTTCCATCCAACCTCAAAAGTGGGCAAGTAAAAAATGCTTGTGACAAGCATATTATTCAAAAATCTCACAGACCCAAGTTTATGACAAGGTGAAGAGTAGGATTCCAATTTGGTAAAATGTCTTTTACATATATCCGATAGCATTCATATAGAAATAGTGATAATAAAAAACCATGGAGCAGTTTACAGATAGGAAACATATTTGATTGGGATTGTTTCTAGTTCTGTGTCATTTGCTCCTAAATCAAAGAAAATCAATTTATTATAAATCAGTGATATATTTTGTAAATTATGTCCCCTGTCACAATGACGGATGTGGAACTATTGGAAATGCTAAGGTGCGGGAGGGTGACCTGTGCAGGTTGTCGGCACAAGGTGTAAAAACATATCGTCTTAAGTACACCAAGTATAGCAGTGTGGGTTCGACAAGGATTATAGACTTTGGACCCTTTTGTTGATTATTCATGCAACTTATGGTCCAAGTTAGGGAGTAGTGCATTATTTTCCATGTGTTGTAGTGCATTTTTGTTTTTAGGTTGGTGCATTGGACTATGTTTCATCTGTTCTTCTTTTGTTGGGGATTTGATTGTAGTATAGGCATATATAGTTTGGAAAGATGGGAATTTTCCAGTTTTCCCATAGGCTTTTTCTATGGATATATGGCAGCAGTCTATTCGGCCATGTGTTGGAAAGGCTTGGGTGCGAGAGAGTGGCATGTGCAGGTTCTCCACACAAGGCTTATAAATAGATAGTCTTAAGTATGTGAAGTATACATGTGATGGGTGAGTGAGGGTTGTAGACTTTCAACCCTTGACCTGAGAATTCATGCAACTTATTTTATACCATTGGTAGAGTTGGTTGCATAGAGACTTGTGCAATTGGAAGAGCATTGTCATCAACACTTTCACATAGGTGTATGCTACACATAGTCGGTGATTTGGCTATTTAGCACCTAGTTTATATTTAAATCTTGTGCGGAGAAATAATAAATTTGTTGTTCACGCACTACCACAGTTGGGCATTTGGAATCATGTTTGATGGTAGTTGATGTATGCATAGTGCAGTTACTTGGACTCATTCATATTTGCATTGACATTGGTGTATTGTTTAAGAAAATTACTTCTCGCTTATTAGATGTATTGTTGGAGAAAATTGTTCAATGAGATATTCTCGATGTGCGTCATATAAAAAAAAGTATTTTTTTTGTTACTTGCATATTGTCCAAATATAGATGGGCTACAAAGTTGTTGTCATGTCAAGGCCAGTAGCAGGATTTACAATGGCCAAAATGTATTTTGCAGGTATATTGGCTACCTTTCCAATAGCAGAAACAGTAATAAAAACCCATGTAGCAATTTGTTGATAAGCAACACATTTGTTTTGCAATTTTTCTAGATGGGTGCACTTCTATCCTGGATTGGAGCAAATCAATTTACGATAAATCGGGGAGCTATGTTGCAAATAACGTTGCTTCTGAAAATTAGGGATACAGAGCTATTGAAAATGTGGAAGGGTGGAATTTTGGCAATAAGGGAGAGTGGTCGGTGTTAGATCTCTGCACAAGGCCTAAAAAATAGACTACTTTAACTGCACCAAGTAGATCTATGAACATATGGCACCACTTTGTGCAGCGATTTCTAATGTAGGTTGGTAGTGAGAAAGGAATATAACTAGAATGACCAGCACTGTGTATTTTTATTGGATGTGCAGAGAGTTCATGCGACTTATTTTGGTGTAGTTTGGCAGTTGCTATTGCAAAAGTTTTGTTCGACATCGAAAGTGACAAAGCAAGAACGATTTTGAGTAGCAACTTATCGAAATTCAAATAGATCGTAGAGATGGTATTACCCAAAATCCAAGAGCAAGATCCCAATTAGGTAAAATGTCTTTTAGACATATATCAGCTACCTATGGAATAGGAATAAGCATAATCGAAAAGCATCGAGCAATCTGCAGATAAGCATTTCATGTTCCTGCCAATGTTTCTAGATGCGTGCCCTTCCATCCTAGAGGGGGGGAAATAAATTTATCATAGATTAGTGACCTAATTTGCAAATTATATTGCTTGTTACAATGCAGATGAAGGAGTATTAGGAATGGAAAATTGTCGAAGTATAACAAACTGCAAGGATTTCGATGCAGATTGTTTGCACAATGCTTGAAAATAGAAGGTGTTCAGTACACCGAGTATGGTTGTGTGAATCGGACGAGGATTCAAAATAGATTGACCGAATGCTTCTTCTATTTTCAGTTCTTATGCAAAAGTATGGAGTTTCGAGCCTTGGGTCGCGAATTCATGTCATTTATGGTTTCTCATTTGCAAAGTTGGTTGCATAGACGCTTGTGCGATTAGCAGAGCGATGTAACCAATGCTTGTGCATAAATGTATAGTGCACAGACGAGATGCTTTATCTATTTATCACTTGGTCTATATTCAAATCATGTTCGTAGAAGGGTTACGTTTATTCTTCACGCAATGCCACAGTTGTGCATATTGCATCATGTTTGATAGTGTGTGTTCTATGCATAGTACAGTTACTTGGGTTATTCAATTTTGCATTCACGGTTGCTTTGCAGTCATTCTATATGTGTAAAGAAAATCAAATTATGATAAATCAGTGGCCTATATTGCAAATTATGTTGCTTGTCACAATCAGAGATGCATAGTTGTTGGAAGTGTGGAAGCACAGAAGTGTTGCAAAGTGGCAAGATGAGTCGTGTGTGTTCATCGCACAATGGTTAAACATAGGTTGTCATATTAAACCAGGTATAGGTATGAACATGTTGCAGCAAAAGGTGTGGGCATGTCTTGCGCACTTTGGCAGTGGAAAAGGAATGTTGCTAGTGCACAGAGTACTGTGTATTTTCAATGTGTGTGCAAAGAATTCATGGTGCTTATTATTGTGCAGTTTCATAGGACTTGTTGCAAAAGCTTTGTCCAACCTTAAAAGAAGTGAAGTAAGAAGGATTTTGAGTAGCAAAGTATCTTAGACAAATAGATCACAGAGCTAGCATTACCTGATAATCAAGAGCAAGATGTGAATATGCCAAATTGTGTTTTAGACATATATTGGTTAGACCATGGAGTAGTTTACATATAAGAAACACATTTGCTTTGCACTGCGTCTAGATGTGTCGCATTTGGTCCTAGTGTGTAGCCTTTAATGATAGTGTGTGTTGCATGCATAGTATAGTTACTTGGTTTTAATCAAACTTGCATTGGCATTGGTGGGGTGTTTAAGCAAAACCATTCGTCTTTTGACAGCTCTATTGCTAGATCAAATCATTGAATGACATATTCTTGATGTGCATCACATATGTGAAAAAAATTGAGTGTTTGGTTCATATTTTTCTTTTTTCAGGGGTAGAGTAAATTGGGCAAGAGTTATCTCAGAAACTATATCTATGGAAAAGGAATCAAAGATAAACATAAACAAAAACATGGTATATTGTTTCAAGATTGTTTCTTTTTAAGGTATATATATATATATCCGCAGTTGTTGAATGCCATAGTCGTTACTTGAGCATCTTCTCAATGACAAAAATGTAAAGTGAACAAAAGCATGTTTTCATATTCTTGTTGCATATTTAGGAAGTTCTTGATTTTGTGTTATGTTATCACATGAAATCATCAAGGGTCACAAGTGACAGCCATAAGCACAAGTAAACAGACGAGTGCAGTTTCCAACAACGGAGATCCCTTGTGCAGTTCAGTTTAGTGCCACCTATAAGTGTGGTTTGAAGGATTCCATAGTTGGCGGGTGGATAAAATTTAGCAGGGGCGCTAAAATAGCAGGTGATCCCAGATCACAGATCGCGACCAAATCAACGGCCACAGTTCATTTTGGCACCGCAACATGCTCGGATGTTAAATTTCCTTGAGCGGGCTGAAATCCAAACCACGGTATCATGAAAGAGCTACATGGCGGAAGGTGGAGCATTTCGGGCCCAAAAGTGGTGTGGGTCCAAACTAATTTCGACGGCCGTGAAATCACATGCTCGTCTAGTGTAGAATCCAGCAGCAGGACGTGGCCACCCCCTAGTCGTCAAGTCGTGCCCCGATCCCGAGGAGATTTCAATTAATGAACAAGGACTGGTAGTTGAAACCTCATTTCACTCCATAAATAGAAGGCATGGAATATCTGGCTGAGGAGACAAAACTGTCAGCCCAAGGTACCACGATGGGAAGTTTCTTATTCCAAGTCCATTTGAGCTTGTGTCTGACAGAAGAATACACGCACACTCTGACAGAAGGATGCACAAACAAAAATCCTTTGACAGGATGGTCAGTTGACTCTCCTAGCGGTTCTCCACTGATCTGAGTATAAATATATCAGTTCCATATTTTTTTGTGGTCGATGGTTGAGCAGAGCTCCCTATTTTGTAATAGTTTGATAGCAGAGTTGTTCTCTAGGTATGTATGAGACCTCAGACTTTCTCATTAATAGAAGTCATCTTCTTTCATCATCTTGTTTACTTTTGTGTTGAAACACTAGTGCATGGAAGATCCAAACAAGGTGTTGTAGTTGTATTGTAATGGAGGTTTGATTATAATGTTGTTGTGACCTGTTTCAGTATTTTCTTTCGTTATCTTGTTTCCTCTTATGTTGAAATGCTCGTGCATGGATGATCCAGACGAGTTGTTGTAGTTGTATTGTAATGGAGGTTTGATTATAATATTGTTGTGATATATTTCAGTATCTTAAACTTGAGTTCAAGAGTGCTCTTGTGCCTAAGTCTTTCTTCACCAAGCTACTTAAAGGTCAGATGATCATGGCAGACTTGTCCACCTTTCTCACTAAGTCTTCCTTCTAGTCACCTTTAGCCTTAACTACTGATTGAAGTTAATGAGGACCTCATTTCCTTATGCATTGCTTGTCCAGTTTATGTATTAAAACATTCTTGTACTGAGCTTTGTCCATTTGACCTCCACTCATAAACCTGTGTTCACAAACATTTTGATGGGTATTGGGCTTATCCTCTCGCAATCTGAGGGTGACTCTCAGTGTTAACATTCTTGGCATCGTTGTCAGGGAATGAATTGAAGAAATTTACCTGGGATTGAATGACAAAGAAATTTTGATTATGAAGGTGCATCAAAAATCAGTACCTTGAAGATTGCAACTTGCACATGGTGACTCCATTGTTTCAATTGTGGCTCCTAAAAGCAGACACACGAGGTAAACTCCACAACCACCTCTGGAAACACCTGAAACTGACCCAGAGAATATTATCAAGAAAGGAAATACCTATCGAGAAGTACTTTCAGATGTTGTACCAGGTGATTCTGGTAATTTACATAATTCTTCTTTTAAAACTCCAGTAGCTATATCCAATTCTCCTTTTATACCATCTGTTGTAATTTCCAGAAGTTTAGATTTTGAAATATTTCTTGTTGAACTCCCCCCTTCTAGTCTTCATTTGGAAGGAGAAACTTTTGAAACCCATGTTTCCCCTAATATTGTGAAGTGGTTTAGACCTCGGATCTTAGAAGATTTTCCTACTCCTCCTCCTATCAAAGTTGTTGTAACTAAAGAGGGGGGAACTTATTTTCCTATGAACCCTATACCATTCTCCTCCAACACTCAACCACTTCCCCTTTCCCCTAGAAAAACAGTTGTAGTCCTACCTATTCAAAGTCCATCTCCCCCTCGTTCTCCTACAGTTCACATCCAAATGGCAGGTGTTAATCTTCCTAGAAACAGGATGGATGTCATAGTGGCTGCTAGATATTCCCCTCTTTTTTTACATCATCCTATGAATTCTTTCCCAGTTGGAGACTACCTTTAGTACATTCCCAAGTTCACAAGGGAGGAAGACATAACTACAGAAGAACACCTTTCAACTTTTTATAGTTATGCAAATAATCTTAACATTGAAAATGAAGATGTGTGGATGAGATTTTTTGTATAGAGTCTTGATGGTGAGGCTAGGAAATGGTTTAGGGGCTTGACTCTTGGATCTATTTATGGGATTGAAGCTTTGGATGATTCATTCTTGAGGCATTGGGGGGATAAAAAATATTTTCTTTATTATATTACAGAATTTGGGTCACTTAAGAGGAAAGAGGGGGGATCTGTTTCAGACTTCTCAAAAACATTTAATAAAATGTACAATAATATTCCCACTGAAATAAAGCCTACAGAAACCTATGGCAAGATTACTTATGCCAGTGCTTTTGACCCTGAGTTTTGCCTCATGTTGAGAGAAAGAAGAGCCACCTCTTTAGTTCATATGAAATATGCAGCCCTTGAAGTAGAGTCTAATATATTGGTAGCTGACAAACTTAAGAGTAAATATGATAGAGACGGAAGAAAAGGTAGGGTTGAAGCTTCAACCTCTGATCCCTCTGCTTCCCACCCTCAAGTGGATGAATTGACAAAACTGGTAAAATCACTTTTTGCAGAAATGGAGAAATTGAAATTTGAAGGAAAGCAGAGCTATAGGGACCCCCAAAATGTTGATAATAGGGATAATTTCAGAAGACCCAATAATTCCCCTCAGATCTTTCAAAGAGATAAAAGAAATAGGGATAGGTATGATCAAAAAATCCAAGCCCCTCTCCAAAATAACCCCTTTACTGATGAATAAGGAGAGGAAGAAGATGTTGATCCTGGATTCCATTGTTTTGGTGACACCTCTTTGTCTCCTCATTTAACTCAATCTGCATATGAAGAGTCTCTCATGGATAGCCAACTAAATGAGATGAGAAAAGGGGAAAGGACCAGTGTAAATCTCAATAGATACAACCTAAGGTCAAAGAAGAAAGAGGGAAATCTTGACATTTATGATCAGCCTACTAGAACATAGAATCTTATTAAGGGTGTGGCAGCAAAAAGAAGCACAAAACACCTAGGCAGTGGTTAAGAGCCCTACCCCAGAAGTTAAAGAGATTTTGAAGCCTCCCTCCTCTTTTAGCTTTGAGAATGAGATTCAAAAGATTAAAATCCCTTTACATTTTTTGGACCTAGCTAAGAATGAGGATTTCAAAAGGTACCTTTCCAAAATGTTGCAGCTTGAACCTTCATCTTATCCCACAGATTCAGTAAACCTGCAAGATGAAAAACCAGTTGTCATACTAGGACCTTTGGTAGAGGATAGGGATGACTCTTCCCCTCCTTTATATACATCATTGAACATTCATGATAAAGTGTTGCATAATTGTTTGATGGATTCAGGGGCATCTCATAATCTCATGCCTAAGAATGTCATGGATGAGCTTGGGTTGGAGGTTACAAAAACCTGCCATGACCTATACTCATTTGGTTCCAGGAAGGTGAAGTGTCTTGGGGTCATTAAAGACTTGGATGTTTCCTTGTTCTAGTTGCCAATGAAAAGTGTGGTCATGGATATTGTAGTGGTTGATGTCCCCCCTAAGTTTGGGATGCTCTTGTCTAGATCTTGGATCAAAAGGCTAGGGGGGGATTTATAGATGGATCTTTCATATGCCACCATTCCTTTGTTTGGGGGGGAACATAGAAGGATTTATAGGGAAGCACAACTTGCTTGCATTATCAGTGATGAAGCAAATCCTACCAACTACCCCATTTTTGCAGCTGATAATGATCTAGGAACTAGTATGTTACAACTCATTGATGCTCCTCGAACACCTATTGAAATCAAAAATCATCCTATTACCTCTTGTGAAGATCCTCCTCCCAACACCTATGTTTGGAAGATGTTTTTTGATGGAGCCTCTTCTAGGGAGAGTGTTGGTGTTGGGGTAGTCTTTATTTCCCCTACCCAAGAGACCATATATATGTCTTACAAGCTTGAATTTGAAACAAAAAACAATGTGGAAGAATATGAGGCTCTTGTTTTGGGTTTGAGGGCTACTAAATACATGAAGATTGAAGAGCTAGCAGTGTTTGGAGATGTTGAATTAATTAATCATCAAGTCAAAAATCTGTATCAAGCTAAGCACCCCAAGTTAAGGACTTACAGAAATGAATTTTGGGATCTCATTGATAGTTTCTTCTTAGATTTTAATATCTCTTTTGTTCCAAGAGACGAGAACACTATGGGAGACTCCTTGGTTGTTTCAGCAAGTAATTTCAGAGTTCCTTTGCCCCTTAAACTCAAATATGATGTGGAAGTAAAGTATAGACCCTCTATCCCTAACAATGTCAAACATTGGAAGGTTTTTTAGGATGATCTTGAGATAAAAATATTTCTTAAGACTATGGATGAATTTTCTGCTTTACATATTGATCAAGATCAGGATACTAAAGAAAGCCCCTATCCTAATATTTTTATGAATAAAATTGTTGACCATCATGTTGTTTAGTTTCCTAGTAACCATATTCCAAAAGGACTAGTCTCCTTGGAGATATTGTTTGATAGAAATGATGTTGTTGTAAAGGTTAAAAGTTCAACTGAAAATGTTGAGGTGACTGAATGCAATTTAGGTATAGAGGAGGATCCAAAGTATGTCAAATTGTCTAGCAGCTTGTCAAAGGAACAAAGGCTTGAGTATGTCAATCTTTTGAAAGAGTTTGTTGATGTGTTTGCCTGGAAATATGAAGATTTAAGAGCATATGACACCAACATCATTGAACATAAGATCCCTTTGAAAGAGGAGACCAAGCCTTTTAGGCAAAAACTCAGACAGTTAAATCCCATGATGTTTCTATTATGGAAAAAGAAGTGAAAAAGTTGTTGGATGCCCAGATCATCATTCCTTTGAGATATTCAGAATGGGTGGCTAACTTGGTTCCTGTGAGGAAGAAAAATGGGGAAATCAGGTTGTGTGTTTATTTCAGGAATTTGAACATGAGTTCCAAAAAAGATAACTACCCCTTGCCAAAGATGGAGCACATTTTGCAAAGAGTGATTGGTTCGTCTAGGAAGTCTATGATTGATGGCTTCTCTGGCTACAATCAGATCTCTGTCCTGCCTGAAGATAGAGAGAATAAAACCTTCACTACTCCTTGGGGCACATTCATGTATGCTAAAATGCCCTTTGGATTGATGATTGTAGGAGAAACCTTCCAACGAGCCATGGACATTGCCTTTATTGGGGAGAAAGATAGATTTGTAGTCATCTATCAAGATGAAATTACAGTGTTCTCAAAATCTGGAAAAGAGCATTGTCATCATTTGAAGAAGGTGTTCCTGAAGTGTAGAAGGTTTGGTCTCTTTCTCAATCCTAATAAATCTTTGTTTGCTATGAAGGAAGGTAAATTATCGGGGCACATTGTGTCAACAGAAGGGGTAAGAATTGATCCAAGCAGAGTAGAGGCCATCCAGACCTTATCTTTTCCTAGATCTAAGAAAGAGGTTCAGTCTTTCTTGGGTAAAATCAATTTTCTAAGAAGGATCATCTCTAACTTTGTTGAATTAGTGAAGTACATTATAGCCATGCTCAGAAAGGGAAATGAGGTGAAATGGACTTTTGAGGCTCGAGAATCTCTTAATTAGATCAAAAAGGCCTTGATTGAAGCACCCCTACTCATCATCCCTGATTATTCCAAGGAGTTTATGATATTTTCCTTCACCTCATTTGACACATTGGATGATGTTTTTCTACAGAAAAATGCAGAGGGGTTAGAGCAGCCTATTTCCTTTTTCAGCAGAGCATTGAGAGATGCGGAAATGAGATACGATATCATGGAAAAACAGGCTTATGCTTTGGTCAAAGCCCTCAAGGCTTTCAGAATATATGTTCTTCATTCAAAGATTGTTGCATATGTCCCTTCAGCCTCAGTGAAAGAGATATTGATTCAGCCTGACATAGATGGGAAGAGAAGCAAATGGATTGCTAAAATTTTGGAATTTGACCTTGAAATGAAGCCCACTAAATTGGTGAAAGGCCAAGGTTTAGCCAGGTTGGTGGCTGAATCAAATTGCAAATATTTAGGGGTTAATTTCATGAAGATAAACTCAAAAAATAAGCAAGCCGAGATCACTGATAAAATCTCTCATGTCAGCCCCAATTTGGTAGAAAGAAATTGGTATAGAGATAGCATATATTTTCTGCAGAAGTTGCGACCTTCTGATGGCTTGGACAAGAACAAGGTGAGAGATTTGAAACTCAAATCAATCAAAAATTGTCTCATTGATCAGGTTTTGTATTGGAAAGATCCTCTAGGAATTATTTTGAGATTTTTGGATCCACAAAAGGCCCAAAGGGCCATAACTGATTTTCATGACAGCTTATGTGGGGGCCATCACTTTTGGAGGACCACAACTTATAATATACTCAGAGCTTGGTATTTCTGGTCTATCCTTTTTACTAATGTTTGTACAAAGATTAGAGCTTGTGTCAAATGCCAAAGGTTCTCTGGAAAGCAATAACTCAAATCTTTTCCTTTGAAGCCTGTGGTGGTTTTTGGACCTTTTCAACAGTGGGGTCTTGACTTCATTGGAGAAATCCACCCAGCCTCAAGTGGTCAACACAGGTGGATTTTGACTGCCACTGATTATTTCACCAAGTGGATAGAATCCATTCCTACATGGAGTGCCTCCCATAAGGTAATCATCATCTTTCTTGAAGATATCATGTCCAGATTTAGTTGTCCAAGCAGGATTGTTACTGACAATGTTGCCTCCTTCAAAGTTGAACCATTGATCAAGTTCTGTGAACAGTATGGTATTGCATTAGTCTATTATACTCCTTACTACCCCCAAGGAAATGGTTTGGCAGAGTCCTCTAACAAGAGCCTCATAAAAATCATCAAGAAATTGTTAGAAGACAATAAGAAAGCATGGGACTCAAAGCTAAAATTTGCCTTATGGGATGATAGAGTCACAACAAAGAGGTCACTTGGTGTTTCCCCTTTTTATCTTGTATATGGGTTTGAGGCTATCTTTCCTACTCAACTTGCCTTGCCTGTGGAAAAATTCCTCCGGGACTACCAAGGAGAACCTAATGATATGGTCAGGAGGATACAACAGTTGGTAGAGGTACAGCAGACCAAGGAGAAGCTACTTGATAAAGCTCAGGACCATCAGCAGAAGATAAAATGAGCCTTTGACAAGAGGGTAAGCAAGGAATTTTTTCAGTTGGGTGATCTAGTGCTCAAATGGGATGCACCCAAGCAAGACAAAATAAAAGATGGTAAATTTGAAGCCTTATGGATTGGTCCTTTCAAGATTTCTGAGGTATTTTCTAATAACACCTATAAATTGCAGAACTTGAAGGATTCTAAAGTTTTTGGTGGCCCTATCTGAGAAAATATTTTTCTTAAGCCATGATTGGATTTCCATCCATTGTAATTACCACTTCCTCGTTTATTTATATTTGAATAAGACACTCCATGACCCAAAATCTAAGACACTGAAACTGCTTGTTCTTGTCAACTCACAGGGAGCATGCCATCCCCTTTGGAGCCAATGTTATCACATGAAATTGTCAAGGGTCACAAGTGACATCCATGAGCACAGGTAAATAGGCAGGTGTAGTTTTCAGCAATGGAGATCCTCTGTGCAGTTCAGTTTAGTACCACCTATAAGTGTGGTTTGAAGGATTCCATAGTTGGCGGGCAGATAAAATTTAGCGAGGGCACTAAAATAGCAGATGCGCCCAGATCGTAGATCGCGACCAGATCAACGACCATATTTAATCTCGGTGCCGCAACATGCTCGGATGTTAAAATTCCTTGAGCAGGCTGAAATCCAAACCACGGTATTGCGGGAGAGCTACATGGCAGAAGGTGGTGCATTTCGGGCCCAAAAGCAGTGTGGGTCCCAACCACTTTCGACGGCCTGGAAATCACATGCTCGTCTAGCACAGAATCTAGCAGCATCACGTGGTCGCCCCCTAATCGTCAAGTCATGCCTTGATCCCGAGGAGATTTCAGTTAATTAACGAGGACTGGTAGTTGAAACCTCATTTCACTCCATAAATAGAAGGCATGGAAGCTCTGGCCGAGGAGACATAACTGTCAGCCCAACGTACCACGATGGATGGTTTCTTATTTCAAGCCCATATAGGCTTGTGTCTAACAAAAGAATACACGCACATTCTGACATAAGGATGCACACACGAAAATCCTTGGATGGGATGGTCAAATGACTCTCCTAGCGGTTCTCCACTGATCTGAGTATAAATAGATCAGTTCAAGATTTTGTTGTGGTCGATGGTTGAGAAGAGCTCCCTATTTTGTAATAGTTTGATAGAAGAGTTGTTCTCTAGTTATGTATGAGACCTGAGACTTTCTCCTTAATAGAAGTCAGCTTCTTTCATCATCTTGTTTAATTTTGTGTTGAAACACTTGTGCATGGAAGATCCAGACGAGGTGTTGTAGTTGTATTGTAATGGAGGTTTGATTATAATGTTGTTGTGACCTGTTTCAGTATTTTCTTCCATTGTCTTGTTTCCTCTTACGTTGAAATTCTCATCCATGGATGATCCAGACGAGTTGTTGTATTGTAATGGAGGTTTTATTATAATACTGTTGTGATATATTTCAGTATCTTAAACTTGAGTTCAAGAGTGCTCTTGTGCCTGGTTCTTTCTTCACCAAGTTGCTTGAAGGTCGGATTCTCATGGAAAACTTGTTCACCTTTCTCACTAAATCTTCCTTCTGCTCACCTTTAGCCTTAACTAATGACTGAAGTTAATGAGGACCTCATTTCCTTATGCATTGCTTGTCCAGTTTCTGTGTTAAAACATTCTTGTACTGAGCTTTGTCCATTTGACCTCCACTCATAAACCTACCTCCACAAACATTTTGATGGGTATTGGGCTTATCCTCTCGCAATATGAGGGTGACTCTCAGTGCTCACATGTTCGACCAATAAATTGTGTGGGGCATTGCAAGTAGCTGATGTAGAAATTGTCCCAGTCGCAAAGAAATTAAAATATTAGCAATTTGCATTGTCTTTGCATCTTTCTCTCATTGATCTGCATTGTTGTTTGACTGGTTTGATGTGCATTGCATCGAAACAGACACTTGTGTTAAAAAGGACAATAGGGAATACAAATAAATATGGAACAAGAGCTACAGAGATGCGTTTTTCTAATTTGATTTGTGTGGTATTCATTTGTTGTCCCTTAACATTGTGTGTTCCATGCAATTTTGACACAACGGTTTATTTACACGTTCATTGGTTTTGTTTTACTACTTTCATATGAAAATGAAATAGAGCAATTGCAAGGGAGAAAGAAGTAACAAGCAATGCAGGAAAGGAAACTGAAGAACAATGTTCCAAGAGAAGGTATGCATGAAACAATTAGACAAGCGACGACTTTTTTTTTTGATGGCTTGTATGTAGATGCAATAACATATATTGATACTGCATAGTATTGTGTATAAGCGAAAGTGCACAGGTTGCTATCATGTCAGTAGTAATTTGTGCATTTAGTTTTTTTCAAGATTTCATGTCCACAACTCCAAGTTATGTGCATATTGAATGTCTTGTCACTAAATGAACAAATTGTGACAGAAGACTATTTGGGAATTACACAGATGTGCCAGTGCTCTGTCAGATGCAAATGGACAATGTATTCATCGGAAGTGCATTGAGAAAGTGAAAAAACATATAGCATTAAAATAGATAGCCATTGAATTGAGAAAGGACGTGGTAGGTTGCAAAATAGAATCAGAATTTGCATTATTTTCCATTTGAAAAGAATGACATATACAAAGGCACACTAGTACATTTCATAGAAACGTCTAGGTATCAATTTAAAAATAGTATAGAATATATTCTATGTGCTACATGTTCATATATATATTGTTGCAACTAGAAGAAGTTGGGCAATCCAAGGAAGTATTAGTACTGGTGCATCGCAGACACACTCCAATAAACAAATCTAGAGGTAAATTCATATTGGATATTTTCTCTTTGCACGTTGTGATGGCATGGTCGACTAAAAACAACATGTACTTATGGAATTTGCAAATTGTTATATTCAGTTCAGGCGAGATAGGTATACCTAGAATCGAAGCAATTAATGTTGGGGAGTCGAGTGTGACAAGGACAGGTGAAGCAAGTATCAATGCACAGTAGGACCAATTGGAAAGGTATGTATATAAAAGTGTGCATTTTCTAGTTGGACAAGAAATACATTGAAATTGTTTTTCATATTGCTTATTTTCTGTAATTGCTATTGCATGGTGTAGTTGTGCAACTTTGAACATTGTCTCAATAGAAGACTTGAACAGTCGTAGAACTAGGGAAGTATTCATTGGTGATGTGATGGTTGTTTACAACACATATTTGGATAAAGCGAATAAAACATGCAAAATCTTGTGTGCTGACATGATAGATGAAAATCGCATGATGACAATTACATTGACTATTCCTACACACTCACTAAAAGACATGAGCAAAAAATTGTTTCTGGAGCTGGAATATCTATTAAAAAATTCAAATTTCTACCAAAAAGTGGCTATGACTGTAACATACCCAACCACCCAGTTCAGGTCATGCCACCGAAAAATCTTTCATGCTCTGATACCATATTGTAACATCCCCAGCGTCCCATTGGGCTATGCCACATAAAAATTTTGAGTTGTATGCAAATTAAAACATATACACACAGAAACTCTTGCGGAAATTTATATATAAAACTTAAAAACAGAAAAATGTATTCTGTAAATGCACAGATTCATACAGAAATAACATTAAACATATACATGCAGCATAGATCGGCAATACCCATAAATATAAAGACAGGTATAAACCACACACAGGAAAAACCCATAAAAATAAACGCATAAGTAATCATGCAGCATATAATTATCAAACAATTGACACTTATCTTGGTAAAAATATCACCAACTGCATGCATACCTTCCACGAACCTCCCAGCCTTAGACCACGCTGCTCATCACTCTCAGTAGTGGGTCACCCCTGAGTTGGGACTAAACTCCACTCGGGTAAAGGGGTTCCTAACCAAGCTAATGTATCTCAGACAACAAGAAAGACTATGTCACAGGTGCCAACTCAAACTAACATCCTACAGTCCCTCATTCCCTACATGCATGTCCCACCACAGGAAGTGTGCCCCTTCTCTGCTCAACAATCCTTCGGCTGCCTCACTTCTTTTCTGGGCTTTAGCAATAGGCCAGACAGAAAGTCTCAGAGTCCTGTAGCTGCAGTTTAACACCTTCTAGAAATCAATTCCCAACAATTCTCTCACCTAGAGATAAATTGCTCAAGATCCTGACAACCCGCCTCTTCAGTATCCCATGGGCCTGACAACCCGCTTCTTCAGTCCAACTCCCAAGCTAACCAGGTATAGATACAGGTGTGGGTACGGATACAGGTACAAGTATGGATACAGGTACAGGAAGGTACAAAGGAAAATTGAATGAGTGAGTGAATGATCATGGAATAATGAATCCCCCCTCCAATGAACAAGTCCAAACTATATGTATGCATGTTCCCAACTTGACACTTGTCATGTTGAGAGCTACTTTGGCCCACTTGTCCCCATCCTTAGAACTTAGGATAAAATAATTATCCATACTTTATACTTTAAGGAATATTAATATAATATACCTTTTTTGCTTAAGCTCCCTAGCTTAGCCCCTTATCCTTAACTTTTACCCCCCCCACCACTTTCCCTGTGGATTTTAGTCCCCCATACTATTTTATCGTGGTCGGTCTACACGTGGCGATGTATTATATTAATTAATGATAAGACATATACAAAAACAGGCTCATTGGCCTTTAAAATCTAGGCTCTCTGGCCTAATTCCATACATAAGCCTCCTAGCTTATAATAACTGGCTCACTAGCCTATAAAACACAACATATACACAAAGGCTCCCCAGCCTCAAAATCGCGCGCACTTAATTTTTTTGCATGCGGTATCATGGAATGTGCACACTTCATCATTTTAGTGTGTAGTACATCTGTGCACTATACCATGGAAGGTACATACAAAAATGATATCAAACAACTCACCAGCTTAAGTACATTTGCATTTACATTTGCATTTGGGGTTTGGCCTAGGGGTATTACAATCCCCTTCCCTTATTTATGCACTATCCTCAGTGCATTATGTACACATATACAACCAAAATTTCAAAAAACCTCAAAAATATGAGGGTATTCTGCCTGCATTGCATACTCATGCTCCCAAGTAGCATCCTTAGGACCGTACCAAGTCCATTGGACCTTTACAAGTCATATGGCTTGATTCCGGAGATGTTTGATTTTTCGGTCCAGAATGCATACTCGATGCACTTTCAAAGTGCCTTCTTGCTCCACCTGAATCACATTCCAATCAATAACATGATTAGCATCATGTATATATTTCTTAAGCAATGATACATGAAATACATTATGAATGGTCATTGATGTAAGCAAGGCAAGCATGTAGGCTACAGGCCCAATCCTCTCTAGGATTGCAAATGGCCCACAATACTGAGTTGCAAACTTTGAACAATTTCCCAACTTCAAGGAACTTATGTTGGCCTTCACTTTCAAGAATACATGGTCCCCCACTTTAAATTCCCTGTGAGTTATGTCCTTATCAGCATAGCCTTTATGCCTATCTTGGGCATCCTTTAAATTTTGTTTTATTTTCAACATTTTCTCCTCCATTTCCATGAGTAAATCTGGCCCAACCATTGCTCTATCTGTTGGGTTATCCCATCTTATCAGTGTGTTGCACCTTCTGCCATAAAGTGTCTCAAATGGGCTCATCTTTAGAGATGTTTGGTACCCATTGTTATAAGAAAACTCTACTAAGTGTAGGTAGTCCTCCCATTTTGATGGTTTATCCATCACATACATCCTCAACATATCCTCAATCACTTTATTCACCCTCTTTGTTTGTACATCTGATTATGGATGATAAGTTGTACTAAAATTCAAATTTGTTCCAAATCCATTAAATAATCCCTTCCAAAAATTTGAGGTAAATTTTGGATCTCTATCAGACACAATTTTCTTGTGTATACCATGTAATCGAGCAATTTCTCTCATATAAACATCTGCAATGTTGGATGCCTTGTGAGTGATCTTTACTGGAATAAAATGGGCATAGTTAGTAAGCTTATCCACCACTACCATGATAGAATCATGTTTTTTGTTTGTTCTGGGCAGTTTGGTGATGAAATCCATTGTTACAGCTTCCCATTTCCACTCAGGAATTGGTAATGGTTGTAGCAAACTAGATGGGTGTCTATGCTCAGCCTTTACCTTTTGACACTCCAAACATTTGGCAATAAAATCAACAACTTCTTTCTTCATTCCTGGCCAATAATATTGGCTCTTGATAGCTGCAATAGTTTTCTGATAACCTGGGTGCCTAGCATAAGGTACATTATGCATTTCTCTAAATATCATATTTTTCAATTCCTGGGAATTTGGTACATAAATTATGCCCCTGTATATGAGAATTTCATCATTTTCTAGCTTGTAGTCTTCAATTTTCTGCTGCAAATTACCTTGTTGTAATTTTGTCACTAATTCCTTTTATTGCAAATCTGATTTTGTAGCCTCCAAAATTCTATATTTCAAATATGGTTGGAACATGCTACTGGTTGTAGCATGAAAATCATGCACTCTTCTGCTGAGTGCATCAGCCACTTTGTTCTCTTTCCCTTTGATATGCTTTATATCAAAGTCATATTCACTGAGAAATTCTAACCACCTTCTTTGCCTAGCATTTAGAGTTGGTTGATCAAATAAATATTTCAGACTATTATGGTCTATCCTCAGCTCAAACCTTTTCCCCATGAGGTAGTGCCTCCACTTCCTCAAGGCATGCGCTATGGATGCCAACTCCAAATCATGAGTGGCGTAGTTCCTTTCATGCTCCTTCAATTTCCTTGATTCATAACATACAACAAACCCATTTTAACTGAGGACTCCACTAAGTCCTTATTTACAAGCATCGGTGCATACAATGAAGTCTTTATTTGGATCTGCAATCCTTAGTATTGGAGCACTTGTTAATAATTTCTTCAAGCGTTGGAAACTCTTTTCACAATCCAATGTCCATTGAAACTTCACACCCTTTTTTTGCAAGGAAGTGATTGGGTGTGAAATCTTTGAGAATCCTTCAATAAATATCCTATAGTAGCCTACAAGGCCCATGAATGATCTAACCTCTATCACATTCTTTGGTGTTGACCCTCCTCTAATGGCTTCTATCTTCTCAAGATCCATCGTTATCCATTCCTCTGAAATAATGTTCCCCAGATAATGAATTTGTTTCTAATAAAATGAGCACTTGCTCAATTTGGCATACAAACGATGCTCCCTTAATACTTTTAATACCATCCTCAAGTGTTGTTCATGCTCTTCCTTTGACTTGGAATATATAAGAATGTCATATAAAAATACAATGACAAGCTTATCTAATTATTCTCTGAAAATACCATTTATTAAACACATGAAGACAGTTGGTGCATTTGATAATCCAAAGGGCACCATTGTGAACTCATAATGACCATACCTTGTTTCTTATGTATTCTTCTTTAATTCGTACTTTATGATAACCTGACCTGAGATCAATCTTGGAGAATATGTTTGCATCCTTCAACTGATCAAAGAGGTCATCAATCATTGGCAAAGGATACTTATTCTTCACAGTTACCTTGTTCAACTTCCTAAAGTCAATGCATATTCTCAATGTTCCATCCTTCTTCTTCACAAATAAAACTAGGGCACCCCAAGGTGACACACTTCGGCGTATATACCCCTTCTTCAAGAGCTCTTCAAGTTGCATTTGCAAATCATTCAATTTTGGTGTACTCATCATGTAGGGAGTCTTGGATACTGGAGTTGCTCCAAGCATCAAATTTATGGAGAAATCGATGTCTCTTTTAGGGGTTAATCTTGGTATTTCCTTAAACATGTCTTCAAAATCTTTTAGGAATGCATAATCTTCAATATTTGACACTATATCTTTAGGTGTTTCCTCCATATGAGCTGCAAATATTTGACACCCTTTTCTATAACATTTCTTTAGCTGCAATGCTGAAATTTCTCTAATGGTTACTTCCCTGGGAATTCCCTGCACCGTCCTTAGGTTCCCTTCCTCATCCAAGCAAGTAAATGCCTTGTTATGATAGTCTAGGATAGCATGATGTTGTTCCAACCAATTCATCCCAATTAAATAGACATAGGAACCTAAAGGCAAGATGTTTAAATCTCCCCTGGTGTTCAGTCCATTCATGTCCATAAGACATGACTTAACCATCTCATTAACTTTTCTTCTGGCTCCAGTAGCCAGCTGCACCAACCAAGATTTTCCATGCTTGCTTCTTGGCAAATGCAAACTTTCCATCGTATTAGGATCTATATAACTATGNCCATTCATGTCCATAAGACATGACTTAACCATCTCATTAACTTTTCTTCTGGCTCCAGTAGCCAGCTGCACCAACCAAGATTTTCCATGCTTGCTTCTTGGCAAATGCAAACTTTCCATCGTATTAGGATCTATATAACTATGACTAGCTCCTGAATCAATTAAAATAGAAATGGTTTGGTTGTTGATCATACCTTCCACTTCAATCGTATGTGGTTGATACTCTTCTTGCTTGTTATCCAAGGCTACATAGATCCTTGGTACATTTCTTCTCATGTCCTCCATTGTTTCATCTTGTTGTAAATTGTGAACAGTCCTCAATTTTTCACCTTTGTGAGGACAATATCTAAACATATGATCTCCTTTACAACCCCAACATTGAATAGGTGGTTGCCTTGGCCTTTGACCCCATGTCTCAATCGTTCTGGGTTCTCTAGAATTTGGTTGTCCCCGAGGATTATTTCTGAAGAATGGTGGCTTAGTCCCCTTCTTCCTCTGATCCATCTTAACTTTACTTTTGTCTTCCTGAGATTTTTGGAAAGTTGGTCTTACTTTTTGTTGATCATATAGGCATTTAGCTCGCCTTATGGTCTCCTACAATGTTTTCGGATCATCATATTGTATTTTGTCACTGATGAATGATGGCAATCCACTCAAATACCTCTGAATCTTAATTGTCTCATCCTTGATGAAAGAAACATACTTCAACAGTTCTAAAACCTTCTTTCATATTCATCTATGGTCATACTCCCAAGCTTGAATTCAAAAAAATCTTTCATTTTCTTGTCATAATATCTCTTAGTCAAGTATTTATTTTCGAAGTACTTCTTGAATTCCTTCCAAGTAACATTTTTCTCTTTAATGTGTTGCACCTGCACAAGTTGATCCCACCACATGGATGCCTTTCCATTGAGTTGATAGATGGAAATTCTTCCTTTTGCGTGAGAAGAATAATTATGCAATTGAAAATACTTTCTCAAGCCCAGCAGCCATGTCTTTGCATCTTCATCCTTCTTGTGCTCACCATCAAATGTAGGAGGTTTAATTTTGTTCATTTCTCCTCGTAGATCATCCACCCCAGACCTCTTATGCTTCCTGACAGGGGATGGACTTGATTTGATGTGTGCTCTCTTATTGGAATGCCTCAAGGAGTGATGGTGATGTCTCCTAACACTTCTTATTCATCTTTTCTCATTAGGAGACCTATGACTTACTGATTTGCTTGAGCCACTCTCCTTATCCAATTTCTTTTTTATTCTGTTCAAGTTCTGCATTAAATTCATGTTGAATTCCTCCTGCTTCTCCTTGGATTTCATAAGACTTTCATTATCATCTTTATGGCTTTGGACATCCTTTTACAAATTTTTAATGGTCTCTACCATATTCATGTTTTCATCCCTTCCTTATCCATGTCCATTGGAGTTTGTTCCTTCAATGCCCATATGGACATCCATCCCTCTTATCTCATATTCTTGGTTGTAAAACCCCTGTGCATATTCCATTCCTCTACACTCTATGCTAATCCTAATACGATCTAGTTGTTGTTAACTCTGCAAAATGTGCAACCAACAAAACTTTCTCAGGTTAACTGACTCATCAATTTCATGAAAAAATATGAACCATTCTAGTTCAATAATGCATCAGAATTATTTTTTCTGATTTCCTAAAAATTGAATGCCTAGATCAATTTTCTAGGTGAATAATTATATTCTATTGTCCAATATCTTTCCAACACCTTCTTCCATGCTCAATTTTGAGTCTTGAGCAGAAAGTTATGGTTATTTGAAAATTGTCCATTAATTTTTTTGTTTACTCTTCAACTTGATGCAATTTTGTGTTGTAATTATGCATTCTTGCCCTACTCCATTGGATTTTTAGTAGGATCTCAATTAGGTTTCTTCATATACATATTTTGGGCAGTCTTTCCAAGTTTCACCTTTTCTGGGTTACAGCTAGTTACAGCCTGCTAAAGTTCTAGGTCAATTTGTGTTTTTGGTCTAGAATGTTACAGGTAGCTTCTTTGCCATCTTAAACATTTTTAAAAAGCCCAAAAATTTAATCTAGATCTAGGACTATTTTTTATGATTCAATAGCTTTCCATAGACTACTCTTGTGCCTCAATCTGATTCCAGAGTAGAAAGTTATGGCCTTTTGAAGTTAGTTGGGTCTTAAAATTTACCCACCATTGTTTGTCCTATAACTTCCTCATAAAAGCTTCATTTGATGAACCATTTACACCATTAGAAAGCTCTCTTCAGGCTATTTTATTTAAGCTACAGAGGCAAAGTGTACCTGACAGAGTGTACCTTGGTACACTCTGTTCTTGGGGTTTTTGAGTAGCTAAAAACATTGTTTAGGGCCTCAAAAATGCGCTACAAAAAGATGACCTTCAAACAGTATAAAATGTTGCAGAAATTCACTTGTTTTTTGCTGTTGTAGACCATCCAAATGACTTCATGCGCACAAATTTGAACATGTACACCCATATTTAGCATGGGTAGCAACACCATAAGGTAGCACATGCTCTGCGCACCTATAACCAATGTGGATCACTTCTTTGTCGCGCCAATAACCGATGCACACTGCTTTTGTGTCACACACCAATATCCACCGCGCACAATTTTGGTTCATGCACTAATACCTGTTGCACGCTAATATTCCGCGCCCATTTTACTCTACGTGCTACAACATGCCAAATTTTAGTATGCCCCCACCACGCACCAGTACTCTGCGGGCACCCTTAATTAAATTGTCGCACGATAACATATACCCAAATTGCGAGCGCACCAACAAAATTCCTCTATGCTCCGTTAATATTGCGCACACCATGCGTGCCATTATTATGTGTGCACACACCACGTGCGAAAGTATTACGCATGCGCCACTCAATCTACACCGCGCAATGCTAAATTTAGTGTGCACACCACGTGTGCCATTATTATGTGTGCGCACACCATGCGTGTCAGTATTACGCATGCGCCACTCAATCTACACCGTGCAATGCTAAATTTAGTGCGCACACCCGTGCACTAAAATTTTCCGCGCATTACCACTCTGCATCGTGCAACGCCAAAATTAAGTGCGCACATTTGTGCACCAATATTTTTCGTGCATTACCACTCTGCACTGCGCAGTGCCAAATTTTAAGTGCGCGCACGGGATATTTTCCACGCAATCCCACTCTACACTGTGCAGCACCAAATTTTAGCGTGCGCACCCGCATGCCAATATTTTTCCGTGCAATTCCACTCTGCACCACGCAACGCTAAATTTTAGTGCGTGCACTCGCACGCCAATATTTTTCCACACAATGTCACTCTGCACCACGTAGCGCCAAATTTTAGAGCACACACCCGCTCACCAATATTTTTCCGTGCAATGCGACTCTGCATCGCGCAGCACCAAATTTTAGCGCGCGCACTCGGGCGCCAATATTTTTCCACGCAATACCACTATGTAGTGCCAAATTTTAGCGCATGCACCTGCACACCAATATTTTTCCGCGCAGTGCCAAATTTTAGTGCGCGCACCCGCACGCCAATATTTTTCCACATATCACAAGATTTTCACTGTGCATCATGCATTTTTAGTGCGCCCACCTTCACATTCATTTTTATGTGCATTAATTCCTCATGAATTCCGCTGCAAAAATTGGGGCTTTTTCCTAACTTTTTCCCAATTTTTACCATAGACATTCTGTAACTATGAAATTTGTTCAATTTCACCCTGATAACACAAATTCAACCTCTGCAACAACAAATCATTGTTGGTTGACATCCTTGGGATGAATCTTTCCCAAACTCAATTCATGAATTGAGAATTTTAATCAACTAATCTCGCTCCATCTGTCATGGCTTCCTTGTAACTTCAAATTCGACCAATTCCAAGTCTGAATTTGCTAGAACAGATATTCAATCAAGAATACCTCACCACTTGGCCAAATTTCTCAATTTTCCCATGAATTTGACAACAGAAATTGGGGATTTTTCCCAATTCCACGCAATTGCTTCTAATTTTTACCATGGACGCTCTATAACTTGAAATTTGGCCACTTTGAATCAATCCTCTATGAAATTTTGCTTCAACTCAATTTGCTCGGCCCATCCAGGCTCAGTGTTGAAAACTGAAGCTCTGATACCATATTGTAACATACTCGGCCACCCAGGTCGGGTCATGCCACCGAGAAATCTTTGATGCTCTGATACCATATTGTAACATCCCCAGCATCCAACTTGTTATCACATGAAGATGCCTAGAGTTGTATGTGTCTGTTGTTAATACCTAAGTTTGTATCCTTGCCTCATCTCTCTCTCTCTTCCGCACCACCAAGTCTTAGACTCTTTCCCTCTGACTGATAAAGTCATTTTCCCCCTTTTTTGTCGACGACCTGGTTTTCCTTGGTGTCTTTCCCGACCAAATCTCGGCCTGAATCTTTTTCTATTTTTCTCAAGGAAGGACAAGAACACATCATCGTTTCGTCTATAATTACTGGTCATTTTGTTGCCTAAGCCCACAGCAAGTAATCCAAGTCCTTGTTTACATAGGAAGAAACCATGAGCACAAAGTGCAACACTCAAAGACATCTATTGCGGGCTCGAGGCAAGCAAGTAGGCAAGTTCAATTTTCAACGATGAAAATCCCAGGAGCAATTCAGATCAATGCCTCTTGGTCTTTCGGAATGTCAAAGTTGCACAAGTTTTTGCTGGGTTTTCTTCCCCTAGAGGGTTTCCCAGGATAAATGTTGTGTCTATTGTGGATGTGTATTTCTCAGTGATCTTGTGCTTATTATGCTCTTATCTTTATGAAATGCAAAGAATTATAATAATAGCATAAACATTAACATGGTATCAGAGCCAACCTGAAGAAAGCACAATCTGCAAGAGGAAAAACGTCACTGTTACCGGGGCCCAAAATTAGGGTTTTGAAAAAGAGAGTGTTTTCAGCAATCTACCAACCTAGAAAGTTGTGCCCTCCCCTAAGGATGATTTTGGCACCTAGAGCGCACCTTTTCAGTGGCTAGATTCTCCGGAAAGTGAAACCCTAGTTTCACAAAGTACCAGAAAACCAGAGTACCAGAAGTACCAGAGTACCAGAAGTACCAGAAGCACCAGTCCAGAAATCCGCATAACAGATTTGAAGGGGTAAAATTTGGAATTTCTCAAATCTGAAGACACCAGGCTACTCGCCTCAGCCAAGCGCACCTCCTGGTAAGATCAAAATTTGATTTTGAGCATTTTCAATTTTTGGTCATT
>ML809785.1:109051-123264 GCA_009831015.1 Picea engelmannii | reverse complement strand
GCTGGGTTTTCTTCCCCTAGAGGGTTTCCCAGGATAAATGTTGTGTCTATTGTGGATGTGTATTTCTCAGTGATCTTGTGCTTATTATGCTCTTATATTTATGAAATTCAAAGAACTATAATAATAGCATAAACATTAACAGTTTTAAGGACTAGGTGGCAGCCCCAAAGTTGCAGATCAAGCATTGCATGTCCCTCCAAATTGGACGATCATTAGTTACTTCAGGACTCTGGGCTTCAGGAGTTTTAGTTCTCCCCTCTTGCTTTCATCTGAAGTAATTTCTCCTGAAGTCCAAAGATCTCTACCATGAGTCCTTTCATATCAGACGATCATCATTTATTTCAGGAATTCAGGCTTCGGTATTTTCAGCATCTCCACTCCCGATTTCTTCCGGAGTGTTTTCACCCAAAGTCCATTGATCGTTGTCACGTGTACATATGAATCAATGGTCATCATTCACTTCGGAGCTTCAGCATTCATTTCAGGTCACCACATCAATCTAGGCCCATATTTATTCCATCTCTACATGCTGACCCCTCTCGAGCTCTGAAGTCCAAAGTACGTGGCAACCATCAGTGCAGACATGTGGCACCCTTATCAGTCATGACACGTGGCATCCGTCTAGCGCTGACACATGGCACTCATTTCAAGCATTTTTGTATGTGTCTTCAGCCTATTTTCGAGTGACACATGTCACCCCTCCGTCCGTGACACGTTAGCATAGTGGCGTCATGCCTCCACGTCAGATCATCCTTGAGGAAGTGTTCTTGTTCAGCAGAAAAATTAGCTCCATCTCTAAGTGTGGTTAGAAGGATCTTATCATTAGCGGGAAGATAAACTTTAGTGGGGATTCTAAGTTAGCAGAGGTGCCCATATCACAAACCGGGGCCAGATCAATGGCCACGCTCCATTGCGGGGACGCAACATGCTTGAAAGATAAAATTCTTGAGCGGTCCCTCAATCGAAACCATGGTATAGCATAAGAGCTATGTGGCAGTTAGTGGTGAATTGTGGGCCCAAAAGTGATCTGGGTCCAAACTTCCTTTGACGGCCCCGTAATCACGTGCTCATAAAGCATAAAATCTAAGAGCAGCGCGTGGAAACCCCCTAGGCATTAAGCCTCATCTCAATCCCAATGTGAGATCAGTTAATGAAAAAGGAGTCATGGTTGAAACCTCGACTCACTCCATAAATAAAAGGCGTGGAGGATCTAGCCATGGAGACAGAGCTGCCAGCCCGAGGTACCACGATGGACGATTTTTCCTGCAGGCCCATGATGAGTTGAGTTTTCATTTGACAGGAGGATACACGCACATTCTGATGAAGGAAGGCGCAGACGAAAGGCTTTGAATGGAATGGCCAAATCACACCCCTGGTAGTTTTGGGACTGATATGAGTATAAATAGATCAGTTCCAGATTTTGCTAAGGTCGACAACTGGTTGAGTCGAGCTCCCTACTGTGTAATTTTAATGCCAGAACTGTTCTCTGGTTATGTATCAAATTTGAGACTTTCGCATTAATAGAATTTAGCTTCTTTCATTGCTTTGTTTAAACTATGTTGAAACACTCAGGCATGGAGGATCCAGTCGAGGGTTGTGGTTCTATTGTAATGTAGGCTTGATTACAGTATTATTGTGACCAGTTTTAGTTAGCTTCTTTGTTATCTTATTTCTTCTTACGTTGAAAGGCTCAGGCATGGAGGATCCAATCAAGTTGTTGTAGTTGCATGGTAATGTAGTTTTGATTATTATGTTGTTGTGACACATTTCGGTGTCTGGAACTTTAGTTCAAGAGTGCTCTTGGGCTTGAGTTTTTCTTCACCGATTTTCTTGAAAGCCAGATGCTCATAGCAATCTTGTTCACCTCTCTCACCAAGTCTTCCTTTTGCTCACATTTAAACTCAAATCACTGACTAAAGTTAATGAGGACCTCACTTCCCTGCGCATTACTTGTCAAGTTTGTGTTAAAATCATTCATGTACTGAGTTTCGTCCATTTGACCTCCCCTCATAAAACCAACATCCACCAAACATTATGATGGGTACTAGGCTTATCCTCTTGCAATCTGAGGGTGTCTCTCAGTGCTAACACAACTGGGCTATGCCACATAAAATTTTCGAGTTGTATGCAAATTAAAACATATACACATAGAAACTCTTGCAGAACTTTAAAAACTTAAAACAGACAAATACATTCTATAAATGCATAGATTCATACGGAAATAACAGTAAACATATACATGCAACATAGACAGGCAATACCCATAAATATAAATATATGTATAAACCACACACAGTAAAAACCCATAAAAATAAACGCATAAGTAATAATGCAACATATAATTTATCACACAATTGACACTTATCTTGGTAAAAATATCACTAATTGCATGAAGACCTTCCATGAACCTCCCAAACTTAGACCATGCTGCTCATCACTCTCAGCAGTGGGTCACCCCCGAGCTGGGACTAAAATCCACTCGGGTAAAGGGGTTCCTAACCAGACTAATGTATCTCAAACAACGAGAAAGACTCTGTCACATGAGCCAATCCAAACTAACATCCTACAGTCCTTCATTCCCCACATGCTTGTCCCACCCCAGGAAGTGTGTCCCTTCTCTGCTCAACAGTCTTTTGGCTGCCCCACTTCCTTTATGGGCTTCAGCAACAAGCCAGACAGGAAGTCTCAGAGCCATGTAGTTGCAGTTTAACACCTTCTGGAAATCAATTCCCAACAATTCTCTCACCTAGAGAAAAATTACTCACGGGCCTGACAACCCGCCTCTTTAGTATCCCATGGGCCTGACAACTCACTTCTTCAGTCCAACTCCCAAGCTAACCAAGTATAGATACAAGTATGGATATGGGTAGAGGTATCGATACAGGTACAGAAAGGTACAAAGGACAACTGAATGAGTGGTGAATGATCATGGAATAATGAATCCCCCCTCCAATGAACTAAGTCCAAACTATATGTAGTTCCCAACTTGACACTTGTCATGTTGAGAGCTACTTTGGCCCACTTGTCCCCATCCTTAGAACTTAGGATAAAATAATTATCCATGCTTTATACTTTAAGGAATATTAATATAATATTATTTTTTTGCTTAAGCTCCCTAACTTAGCCCCTTATCCTTAAATTTTATCCCCCCCCCCTTTCCCTAACTAGTGGAGTTTAGTCCCCCATAATCTTTTATCATGGTAGGTCTACACGCGGCGATGTATTATATTAATTAATGATAAGACATATACAAAAATAGTCTCACTGGACTTTAACATCTAGGCTCTCTTGCCTAATTCCACACATAAGCCTCCTAGCTTATAATAACTAGCTCACTAGCCTATAAAACACAACATATACACAAAGGGTCCCTGTCCTCAAAATCATGCACACTTAAGTTTGTTGTGCGCGGTATCCTGGAATGTGCACACTTCATCATTTTAGTGTGCAGTACATGTGTGCACTATACCATGGAAGGTGCATACAAAACTGATATCAAACAACTCACCAGCTTAAGTACATTTGCATTTACATTTACAGTTGGGGTTCGCCCTAGGGGTATTACAATGACTGTGGTGATTGCGATCGTTTTATATCCATAGTTGAATCAAGTGTCATCGAGACAGTCTCTCCAATGTGCAAAGAATACAATTTCATACCAGACACAACAATCAAGCAATTTGCAAGTAATATAGACATGTGTCCCATCAACACTATTGGAGTTGTCGTGACATTGGCTAGGAAAGTTGGATCGCAATACAATTTGCATATAAAAGATGGAAACACAGAGGATGACAAAGAAACGGTATGTTTTTCCATTGTCAATTGTTTTGTGTTTATATGCTACTATATGTTAGGTGTGGCTATATGACAACTACAATATTTTATGTATCAGCTGCAAGTATTCGAGAAATATGGACATTTCTTCACTTCATTGGAACAACAAATAGGTAAATTTCCCATTTTTCTATTTAAAAATATAACCAAGAGGAGAGATGTAAAGGAAAAGGTGTTTCACACAACACAATCGACATCTATAACAGAACTTTCAACAAAAGTGGTCAAAGTTCTCAAAAAAACTAATCGGGTCGACAAATGTTGTAAGTATAGATTGACAACTCTATCTCCAAATGTTTTTCAAATACTCTTGTACATGACATTTAGAGATAGAGTTGTCAATATATATATATATATATATATATATATATATATATATATATATATATATATATATATATATATATATATATATATATATCATAAATTATTAAACTTTGTACTAAATGAACAGGTTGAGGGTACAATGATAGCAGTGAATGCATATTCAACTCCATTTGAACCCGTTTGTGCAATTTGCAATTCTCCTTCGGGCGCATCTGCTTTGATAAAAAAAATGCAATGTTTAATTGTGTAAGATGCAATCAAAGATGCCATGTATGTAAACATTTCCTTAGTGTTGTTATACGTACAATTGACAACGATAATGTGCAACGCACCACCAGGGAACCTATACTACATGAATTGATTCTTGGCCTAACAAAAATGAAATATGAAATGTATTTGCAAAATAAGCCCAGAACAATTTATATGCTACACTATTTTCGAGTACATGTCAAATTTACATTGAAAGAAGAGAATGTTGTGTTGCATGTGGGGTAGAGATTGGATGAGTACATTGTCATTATGGATGAGCAATGACTTATGTGTATTGCTTTTCAATTTCTTTGTGCATATACTATAACTTTGCTCTAGTTGTTATTTTTTATATAGGCAAAAATGTCAATGCGTAATAATATATACATTGTATATACTAATTGTCTGTGTACTTATTGAATGTCAAGAATAGTGTATGCATTTATTCGAATGTATTTGGTTGACACTGTTAGTATTGCAATGTTGTTTTGTTTCATTCTTTGCAATTCAATTATGTCAAAAAATTTATGGAAATTGGAGACAAGATGTTTAGATGTTATTGGTCATGTTACACTGCAACATTGATATACTGTTACAAGAGCTAGATTGCAATTGGAACAAGTTTGCAGATGCAATATGCATCTCTGCTATCAGTGTCAAAAAAAAAAATTGCAATGTGATTGTGCAAGTTGCAATCACATTTGTTTTGCTTCTAGGTATTGATGTGAATCGGTATATTGGCCTGCTTCTTTGAATATAATTTTTTATTATTTCATCTGGTGCAACAAAGAATAGAACATGTGATAAAGTTTTTGCATAAAAACAAAGTTAGGCATTTTGATTCTTGTTTATCGATAATAGCATGGCATGCAATGAACCATTTAGTTTCAATTGATTTAAGCAACTTGGCCTGAGTGAATAGACAAATACTAAGAACAATGTTCTAATTGACCTGTATATAGAATCAAATGCAATCAAACTTCAATAAAAGAAAACACATTGTTATATTGTTTCCTTGAACTAGATATTTCCTTTATTATGCAGTACATATGTCCATACTCATATGGAATTTAAATAGAAAACATGAATCTTGATAAATTGTGGATGCTTAAACTAAAATCTATATATGGCACAAATTGTCCATAGCTTTTTCCCAACTATAAACAACCAACAATTATAATATAGCTTATCCTGGTCAGCATTATGGTGAACCTTAAATGTACATATACTTGTAATCAATTAAAATGAAAATTCCATTGTATTCAATGGATCGCAAATAGATTTCATTTTGCAGCTATGTGAACTATTAGGAGTGCGTTAGTGTGGAAGTGTGAGATCGAAGTGCAATGACTTGTCTTATTTCTCCATGCAATTCCTATAAAATAGAACAAATGTCATGTTTGTGGGGATACACATCTGTGGAACGTGAGATGGTTGAACATATGGTTGCACGGAATTCAACAATGCCCCAGTGTGCATATGCACATTGTGACCAAAGAAGTTACAAATAATTTGGACTTTTGCAAGTGCTTGAGACATATGTACACACAACCCCTACCAACTCAGAAATATATATTGAATAATGAAACTTAGTGTAACTAGATGCATAGATAATGAATAGTCTTTGTCAAAAGATCATTCATATAATAAAGAAGAAAAAGCATTATTGTATATGCAAAGAGGACAATGATTAGAATAAAATAAAAACATATAGCACAAAACATTGTAAAAATAAGCAAAAAAAAAAAAAATCATTCAATGTGGAGTAAAACTTAGTAGTGCATTCTATGTGCGGTGACTTTTGCTTTGAACATTTGTCAACATCTCTACACAGGTATATCCCCGCATAGGTATGATATTGTCTATTCATGTTCAATGTGCAATATACAATGTGCAATTTTTATTAAATATTTAATTATTTAATGATTATTTAATATTATTTATTAATTATTTATTATTAAATTATTAATTAATTATTAATGATTTAATATTGCATTGTGTTGGTGCTTATGTGTAGAGTTTTTTGCACATGTATATCCCCACACAACATTGTTTTGTACATGTGCATGGTATGTGCAAAGGATTTTGCTTTGATGATTTGTTTGCACCTCCGCATAGGTATGGTTTTATTTATTGATGTGCATATACGAGTAAAAAAAACTATGTATTCTTTATTAAATAATTAATTTTTTAATATTATTTTTAATATGTTATTAATAATGAACCATATGCAATCTGCAGAACCATAGATGTGTGGGTATATGCCTTATTAATTATTTAATATTGTAATGTGCAATGCATTGTTGCTTATGTGCAGAAACATTTGCACAATCCTATCTCTGCACAGATATGGTTGCAATTTGTTAAATAATTAATTATTTAATATTAATTATTTATTATTTATTAAGAACCATAACTATGTGGGGATATACTTGTACAAAAGTCTCGTACAAAAGACTCTGCACACAAGCAGCGTATTGCGCATTGCGCATTGCAATATTAAGTAATTAATAAATAATCAATTTTCTAATATTTGTGCCCTTTTGCAAGACACATTTGGGAAGAGTAGTCGTGGATGTTGGGACAGATGTGTCAATGGCAAGGCAATTCAGTGGAAGAAGCTTGGAAGAATGCAATGATTTTTCAAGACAAACCATCCCTCCCAGAGCTACTAGTCAGCCATGGACTAGGAATTCTAGAGGATTTCTCTCAAGAAAAGGGAGTCAAGAGAGGAGGACTGCTTCAGGAAGTCTCAGTTGATTCAAATAGGCCCTGGGATTTTTTTTATGGAGCCTCACAAGAAAACAACACTTGTTGTGGTGGAGGAGCAATTATGTTCCTTTCAAACAGTCACCTTTTTAGGCTCAAAATGGGGCTCGACCCTGGCACGAACAACTTTGCAGAACTTATGTCTCTCAAACTGTTGTTGCTCTTTAATTTGGGAAAAAATGTTCATTCTATTCAGTTATTTGGTGATTCATTGTTGGTTACAAATTGGATTCAAAAATCTCAAAGATGCAACGACATCATTTTGTGTCCTTTGCTTGAGGAAGTCTTCAGAATTTTGGCCTCTTTTGACAACTACTCTTTCTGTCATGTTTATAGGGAACACAACCAGGCAACAGACTCTCTCTCTAAATAAGGCTTGCAGATGGATGATAGGACATGGATGATCAGGGAAGACAAGGATGGTTCAGAAATTTCTTGTATACACAGGTCTTTTATGGATTTCCCAGGCCACAGGGATGATGTTGTTTCATCTTGACACGGTCTTGGTATGATTGTTTATGGATCACATGGGGTGGATGTCTCCTGATTTTTTCTGCTCTCTTTTGTCTTGAGAAGCTTCTGCCTCTTCTCAATTTTTGTATTATTTTGATATTTCAGCAAGGACCGGTTTTATACATGCCTATAGAGGTTGTGACTTGATGATATTTGTAGCAGATTTCATGTAGCACAAACTAACAATTTTGTTGTTTCTTCAGCTTATGGTGATAGTAACAGAGGATACTTCCTCATCTTGTATTGTGGCAAAGACATTAGTCTTTGGCTTAGTTTTTTTTTCTCTCTTGAACTCATACATGTTGGGCATGTATCTACATAATGTAAATTTATTTTCTCCAATGGATGAAATAAAATTTACGCTTTTTCCTTGGAAAAAAAAATCAAATTTCTAATATTAAATAGTTGATAATTAATTAATAAATAATATTAAATAATTAATTATGTAATAAATAGCACATTGCATATTGCGCATTGCACATTAATAAATAATACCATACCTATGTAGGGATATACTTGTGAGGAGGTGCAGACAAATTGTCAAAGTAAAATTCTTTGCACTCACGATGTACAAGTACAGAACCATAGTTGTGTAGGATATACATGTGCAAAAGTTTCCACACATAAGTAGCAACACATTGCAATATTAAATGATTAATATTAAATATTAAATATTAAATAAATAATATTAAATAATTAATCATTTAATAAATTGCAACCATAGTTGTGCGGGGATATATTTGTGCAAAAGTTTATGCACATAAGCAGCATCACATTGCACATTGCAATATTAAAGAAAAATAAAAATTGTATATGAAATGAATGCAAATCATGTTTTCTTTCCAGCGCATTTTCTGGCCTCCGCACCTTTCCAGCAAATATAAAATCTAACCCTAATCATAATCTGACCTCCCTTATCATACAACACATAAGTCCATCTTCATATGAAATTGAAATAGCAAACAAGAAACTTGGTAAATTGCAGACGCTTAAACTAAAATCTATATATGGCACAAATTGTGCATAGCTTTGTCACAACTATAATCATTCAACAATTATAATGTAGCTTCCCCTGGTCGGCATTGCAGTCAACAATAAATGTACATATACAGGTAATCAATTAAAATGCAACTTCCATTGGGTTTAGTGGATCGCATTTTAATAACCTGGTGGTGCGGTGGTGCGGAAGTGTAGGATCAAAGTGCAATAACCTATCTGATTTCTCCGCACAGTTCCTATAAAATAGAATAAATATCATGTTTCTGAGGATACACATATGCGAAACATGAAATGGTTGAACATATGGTTGCACGGAATCTAGCAGTGTCTCGGTGTGCATATGCACATTGTTACTAGAGAAGTTACAAATAACTTGGACTCTTGCAAGTGCTTGAGACATTTGTATGCATTGCAGTGGTACTCAATGATTTTATAATCTACGGTTAATGTCAAATACCTAATTTATTTAGTCATTGCATTATAACCTTATAGGTTGTACATAAATACCTAGCTACTTCCTTTTTCTTTGTGACCATCGTTCGCATGACTCCATTAGTGCTCTTCAGCCTAAGTATGTCTAGATAAATTTAACAATGTTCTAGATTGACTAGATCTCCTTGTTTACAAAGGTTCCTCTTCACTATACATGCATAGTTTGATAACCCTAAGATTTTATACATTAAAAAATAAATTACCTTTATGGATACAATCTTTATTTGACTAAACTCCATTGCATGGCTAGTTTCCCTTCATTGTATAGGGTTCCTTGTCAAACTAGAGATGCTTGAAAAAATAGGAGGCGTTGTACAGTTAATCGTCCATGTTGTACTGGGGGTGCCTCTATTTATTTCATTGGAAACCTTGAAGCATTTGCAATTGATAATTGGAAACTCACACTGCAACAACTACCCTACAGTCATATATATTGTATATGTACCACGTTGCAAGTCTATGAAAAGAAACAATTGTATGTGTTTGAAGAATGAAACTTAATATAATTAAATGCACTATAGTCTTTGTCAAAAGATAATTCATACAATAAAGAAAAAAAGCATTATTGTATATGAAAGAGGACAATTATTAGAATAAAATAAAAATAGCTAGCATAAAATTTTGTAAAAGAAACAAATTGTTCAGAGTAAAGTAAAATTTAGTAGAACATTGTATGTGCGGAGACTTTTCCTTTGAACATTTGTCCACACCTCTGCACAGGTAAATCCCCGCATAGGTATGATATTATTTATTAATGTCCAATGTGCAATATACAATGTGCAATTTATTAAATAATTAATCATTTATTAATTATTTAACATTAGTTATTTATTAGTTATTAACTATTTATTAGTTACTTAATATTAAAAAATTAATTATTGATTAATTATTTGTTATGCATGGTATGTGTGAAGACTTTTGCTTTGACGATTTGTCAGCACATGCACACATGTATATCACCACATAGGTATGGTATTATTTATTGATGTGCAATGCATTGTTTCTTATGTGCGGAAACTTTTGCCCAGGCAAATCCCAGCACAACTATGGTTTTGTACCCATACATGGTTTGTGCGAGTACTTTTTCTTTGAATATTTGTCTGCACCTTCGCATAGGTATTTTTCCGCATAGGTATCAGCAGAAACTTTAGCACATGTATATCCCCACATAGTATAGTTCCCTACCTGTACATCAAATGTACATAGGCTTTTGCTTTGATGATTTCTCTGCACCTCCACACAGGTGTAGCCCCGCATGGTATGGTATTATTTATTAATGTGCAGTGCACAATATGCATTATGCAATTTATTAAATAATTATTTAATATTAAATATTATTTGATATTTAATTATTTAATACTACATAATTTATTAATTATTTAATATTGGAATGTGCAATGCGCTACTACTTGTGCATGGAGACTTTTGCACTTCTTATGTGCAAAGACTTTTCCATAGGTATATTGTCACACAACATAGCTCTGTAGTCATACATTGTATGTGCAAAGACTTAAGCTATGGAAAAAAGAGATAATTTTTTGGTCAACGCAAAAAATAATCATGTGCGGAGTGTTATCTCCTAAAATAGCACTGTCAATTTGTCAAATTTTAGGTGATAGGAAGAGGTCCAAAAATTTGTTTCTAAATTTTTTTAGGTGTGTTAGATGGTCTACTTTCTAAAAATAAACTTGGAACAAGCATTGGATTTGGTCTTCTCAAGCAAAAGCGAGAATCTCAGGTTTCAGTGGATTAGGCGGGCTTGAAAAGCACTCATTAAGCACCAAAAGCAGAGTTTTCGGTAGTTAACAGGCTAAATTCGGGGGGCTAGTTAACCACCAAAAGTGCAGGTTTTCCAGAAAAAAAAAATGCCTTGGGAAAAATCATTTTTCTCAGCCGTGAAAAGTCTGTTTCGCATGCTCAAATAGTCGATTGACAACTACACATCCTAATCTTTCCAATGGTTCTTTCAGATCTGAATTTAGAGCTCGGGAAGGCAATCAAAAGTTCCCCGCAAGATCAGGTGTCGGTTGGCAAATTTTGTAAATGCAGAGGTTTGATAAATGCATGCACAACTGGATTTGTAAGTGTTTGAAAGATGGTATCATTACATTTGATCAGAGTTTTATACTTTGTAGTACTTGAAAACCTCCATTTTTTATTTCAACTTGAAACCATGGCATACACAGAAATCTATGAGGTGATTGCTTGCCTAATTGTTTTGATTAGTCACACGTCAATATGTCAAATCCATACGCGTCGAGCAGATAAAAGAAGTATTCAATTGTTTGCAAATATCGAAAGATGCACAGGTGTATCTTTGATGGCAGTCATTTATCAAGGTAACTATATAGGAAGGAGTTATGTATTCCTCATACAAAATACAGAGGAAAAGTGAAAAGTATGGAAAGACCTCCAATGATCCTTATTCAGAATTCTGGAATGTCACAGGTTGATGAAGATAGTTATCAGAACACTATCTATAGCTAATTATACAACCAACATGTAGACAAAGTACTTAAAGGAGATTGATCACTCATACCTTACTTATACTCTGTTTTTTCCTAAAGAATAAGAGCATATATATAGACTTGGGTAGCAGACTCTTTCCAGCAGTCATACGACATTAAGGACTTTCGGTGACCTAATCAATATTTCAGCTAATTTGCAAAACTTCAAGGCAAGAGATCTAGATAAAGCAAAGATATTTTGCAACAGTCGAAAGGACATCTACAGATAGTAGAAGAAGTCAGGTAGTTCAGTTTTGCAATTCTGAACATTTTCAGAAAGTTACAGGATTCAGTAGTTAACAGGACTAGATTTTGCCTCTCTTAACCACCGAAAGCAGATCTTTTCGGTGGTTAAATAGGCCCATATTTTTATCTCTTAACCACCGAAACCTGTACATGGCAGCGAGGTCATATTTTTGCCCAGATTTGACTTTTTCTCAACCAAATCTTTCGAGGTTGGTTTCTAAAGATGCATAATAATTAAATACATCATATTTAAGGTTTTATCTTGATGTATTTAATGTTTAAAAAGGTGGAAAAGTGAAAATGGTGACGTAGTTGATGAGAAAAAAAACTGTTTTTTTGCCAAAGGTGGCAAATTCGAATTTCCTATGAGGATTCATCAGCCTTGGAAGGCTTTCTACATCTGTCAAAGAGTTTGGAGGATATAAAGGCTATCAAGATAGAGTTTGACACCTAAGATAGGATATTTTGTTTTGACTTTCCATTTTTAGAATTCTAGATCCATTTTTATAGGATTTCATCCTACACTTGTTTGGTTTGACTATTTTTAGCAAATCTGATCCATCTTTCAAGGATCTAGATTTCATCTTGTAAGGCTATAAATCCAAAGACATTTGAAGCACCAAGGGGTTCAATTTTGAGTTCTATATTCTACTGTTTTTGTATGCAAGACATTTTCTTTAATATATCAAGCCTACAAGCTTCTTTCATTTGTTATTGTGAGACCCTCCTTCATCTTTGTCTATGCATATGAGTGGAATTCGTTCTTTTGTCTCTGTTTAATGGTCCTATGGTAACTGTCATCTTACTTTTGATTGTTAAGCAAGTATCATAAGCATCTTTGGCTAGTTTGTTGACCCATCATATATACGGTTTATGTATGTTTTGGTTAACTGATTGGTTTTCTTATCCATTTGTTATACAAATCTATCTGATAAATAGCTCTTGAAGGCCTTGTATTGCATGAATATAGTTACACTTTCTTGAAGATACAATCCAGAGATTAAGATATTCATCTTGATCCAAACCCACACCTATTATTGAGAAAATAGTTTCCAAAAGATTAAGTTACCAGGCATCTTTGAGTTACAGCCTAGGAGAGTTTCCTGGAGTGATAACAAATTGGCGTCGTTGCCAGGGATATGAAAGTGAAAGCAGAGTTTCCCTGGGAGAACGCCATAGATATGTTTCTTGATGGAAAATAAGAGATAGACATTAGAATCGATTGTAATCATTTTCCTGGCGACTCCACGTTCAAGACTCCACTGGGGAGGATCCAACTGATAGAAGATGAAGAGGCTGAATTCAAAATCTAGGTACCATTTCATCAGTTTACTGTACGAACTGTTGTTATTCTTTATCATCTCCTTTATACTTTTCCCTTCACATGTTAAAAGAATTATCCTTTGTTTTGTATACTCCGAAGATTATCAGCCATCTTTTATAAATCCATATTTAGAAGAGGAAAGCTTGTAGCCTCCTTATGTTGTTGATGTTGATCCTATTTCTTTCCCTCAGCCTGTTCATAAAGATGAGCTTTGCATACAAATCTCTCTTGAAACTGATCAGCCTTGTAACCATGAGAATGATGAATTTGAATCTAAATCATCTCAAATTTCATTACTTTCACCTATTTCTCCTGAACCTTGTCATCAGCTCGTTAAACCTTGTTTTCAGCCCACAGAATTTCAGTCTAAGATTAGACAAAGGGTGTTTAAACCTCTCAAGCTACCAGCTCATCTTCATCCTTATCCTCCATATTTTGTTGAGTACCTTCCTCATTTTACCGGAGAGAGTCATGTTTCAGCTGAAAAACATTTGAAGGCTTTTGAAAATTTTATTGATAATCTGGAAATTGTTCATGAAGATATTGTTATGAGATTATTTTCTAAGTCTCTAACTAGAGAGGTTGCTTTATGGTTTAGACTTTTGGAACCTGGTTCAATAGGTTCATGGACTGATTTCTATTATGTTTTTTCAAAACATTGGGGTGAAAATAAATGTCTTGATCAGTACCTTGACGATTTTTGTACTTTGAAGAGAGAGAAGGAAGAATCTTTGATTGTTTTCAACAGAAGGTTTTATAGGACATATTATGACATCCCATTGGAGATTCGACCTACTGAGATTGCTTCCATGGTATACTATCTTATGGCTCAGCATAATGAACTTGTCCTTCTCCTGCTAGAAAGGAAGTCTTCATCGTTAAGGAACTTGTTTGAAGATGCTCAAGAGGTGGAGGAGAACATCTGGGCTAGCAATAAGATTCGAGAGCAA
>ML809785.1:17508-64342 GCA_009831015.1 Picea engelmannii | reverse complement strand
CCCAATGAAAGAAACGGCATGCAAAACTGATGCTCCAAGCTCCCAGAAACGATCCGACAGCGTTTCCACCTCAAAGGCTTCCCTGCATCAAACTGACTTTGGCTTGGCTTTCCTTCAGCATAACTCTGCTCTGAATGACTGTCAATTGGCCTCAAACAGGCCTGGTTTATATAGGAATGGAGTTGGTTTCAGATCCCCAACTTCCTCCAAGAATCTGGCCTCCAAAAATGCCCAATATCCCCCAAAATGGAAGAAATCTGCTAATAATAGGCACATTAAATTAAAAATAACCAAATTCTTTTAATAAAACCCATTTTTGGACTATAGAAAAGGCGCTAGGCCCCAAATTCTGGGCGCGGCCCCTCTTTTCTCGGTCATATGGCGCGTTGATATGGCCACGCGCTATAGCGCGGGCCCTTATTCTCGTGCTAGCACCCTTTTTCCGACGTTAACTCTGGTCATATCGTTGGCCATGTGGCCACGCGCCCCATGCGTGGCCCCTCCCGTTGGCTCTGCTCCCGGTTTCATTGGCGGAGGCATAGGACCTCGTGACTATCCGTTGCAACCCCCGCTCTGTTGTGAACCAATACCCGGGTCATATGGCGGGTCTATAGGACCGTGGTCCAACAAACTCCCCACGTTATGTTTTAACCGCCGCGCCGTTGGTTCCATTGGAACGGTTACATTTTAAGTCGAGAGTTTGGTTATATGTGGCGAGGGCTGGGGCTATGCCCCGGCCCTTTTTCCGTCCATTTAAAACTTCAATCAAATTTAAAAACATAACAGGCTGCTTTGTTAACAAGTAACGCCCGCCGGACTTCCGGTTAGCCCGACGTCGTCAGTCCTTTACCTGCCCGGAGGTCCCGTGCTCGAACCCCGGTGAAACCAAACGATTTTTAAAACATAACAACCAATGAACCAATGATACAGCGCCACGTGGCACCCTGGGAGTGGGCCACGTGGCGTTTTAAACCAATCACAACTTAACACGCGTCAATCCCTGATTGGACCACGTCTGCTGCCACGTCGTCACTGCTGCGTCAGCCCGACCGTACGCCCTGTCAGCCGCCATGTCATCTGATGACGTCAGCATGCCACGTGTCACCCTGTGAGTGGTGACACGTGTCACCTCCGTGCTAGTCAAATCGTACGTCGAAAATGCCAAAACCACCTGACACGTGTCGCGTCCTGGTGATGCCATGTGTCCTCCGTACGGTCTGCCATGTGTCACCTTCTGGTTGGCCCACGTCAGTTGTACGGCCCTGCCACGTCAGCTGTACAGCCCTTCCACGTCAGTTGTACGGCCCTGCCACGTCAGTTGTACGGCCCTGCCACGTGGACTGTACGGACTGTACAGTCATCCCTTTTTTTTGCCTGTTTGTCTTTTCGGACAGAACGCGATATCTTCTCCATACTGACTCTGTTTGACAAAGTAAATATACCACCGGAATCAGGAAGACGAGACGGACGCAATGGCATAGGTTTCGTCTCATTCCAAGCACTTTCATTTTTGAGCATTTTTCAAGCCCTATCAGGCTTCTGGATCCGATTTCGGATCAGAGTCTAACACAAGAATCTTGCAGATACAATTTTTATTTATGGAAAGTCATCTAGAAAATTACAATGTATCCCCTGTGGGGCATGAATCCAGAGCTCAATCATCCACCCTTGTGCATTTTTCTTATTACAATATATGGAACGGACTCTCCCCAGGCTCAGGAGGTCGAATTCAAACACCTCAGCCAAAAATAGGAATAAAAATCCCTAAAAATCCTGAACTGTTCGCCATGAAAGACGGGCTGAATTTCGGCAAAAAAGGGGTCCACTCAGACATCTGTTTCTCTTTAATGTTGACACATGGGAAAGAATTGAAGGAGGTTATTGTAGATAAGTTTTTCTACAGAAAAAAACTCCTTCTGTTTCTCAAATTTTGTCTCCAGCTCGCCGAAACAGCTCCCGCAAAGTCAGGACTGTAACAGAAAAAATGAAAAACTGAAAAAATGGGGCTCGAGCATGGATTCGATTATCCAAAATGATGGAACCTGTGAAAAAAATGACAGAGGTTTTTGTTCTTCATCCTGTTCTGAACAAAAACGTCTTTAGGTTTTTTAAAATTCATCTTCGTTTGCCCAAAAATGCCTTCAGAAAAAGACTGGTAAAAAATGTTGTGAAAGCGGTTTTTTGGGGAAAGGTGGTAATTTCGGACCCCCCCTGAGGTGGTAAGTGGTTTTTTTGGGGGGGGGATCCGCTAGCTTGTGGAGCTGCCATGTGTCCAAGAGTGGTTTTAGGAAACAACTTCATTCCGGACCCCCCCCCCTCTCGTTAAAATTCGGATGGCAAGGGGGGGTCCGTAATTATTATTGGATGTTGATTTAATTTTATTTGGGGATGTGTGCGTGAAGTTGCGGGTGGGTAGAAACTTAGGATAAGTTTAGCTTTTGTTTTTTTATTTTTTATTTTTGTTTTTGTTTATTATATTCGTTATATGTTGTATTTTATTTTGTTTGTTTGTTAATTTGTTTCATTTTTTTATATTTTTTATTGTTGTTTTTATTATTTATTTATTAGTCTTGTTACTTTGCTTTATTTTAATTTTTATATGTTTTATTTATTGCTTTATTTACATTATTTAATATATGTATTACGTTACATGTTTTTGATATTTTTGCTTTTAATTTGTTTTTATTTAATTTTAATGTTTTATAATTTGTTTTATTTGTATTATATTTTAATTGTTTTAATTTATATTGAAAACACATGAGTATTGCAGCCACCCATTAAGACTATCTTGGGTGAGACAGCGCAATGCACCCTGTGCGTTGCATTGCCTTCTGGTTTACCAAGAGAGCCGATAGTTTTAGAGGCTTTGTTGGAAACCTGAGCAGACATGAACCCTGGGTCACTCAATACAAACTCAGAAGGGATATATAAATAAAGAGTAACCAACAAATGGTTCTATTGTCATTGGTAGGAACAATAGAAGATTGAGTAGATGAGAAGAGGCGGAGAAAAATAATATTAAAGCAGAAAAGAAAGAAATGAGCCACTAGAAGGGGATGTTGAGACCGTGGAATCCCCCAAAAGCAGAGATCGAAAGCTAGCTAAAGACAAAAGAGTTGGAGATTTCACAGAAAGATAACAGAAACCCTAGAATAACACCCCAAAAATATCTCGAGAAATATGTGTTTATTGATTTACATGAAGTATTTTTCTGTGATTTTCCACACTTATTGCAGGAGTGGATATTAAGGTTGAAGGATAACCACGCAACGAATCAGATTCGACAGTTAGAGTGGACCCCAATAAATATTGAGAAGTTACAGAAGGTAAACAACAAATTCACCCGCGCAATAGACTTTTGGCTCGACGGTATTTTCGCAGGCTTTATAACAGAGTTTGCAGTAGATACAGCAAAGTCGTATAGCGCAGCGGAGCAAGAATTTCTACACAAACCTTGAGGAAGGTACATTAGATCATTGTATACTTCTATCAAGATATTGCTATACAACAAAGGTGTAATGACAATGGAGTCAGACAACTAAACTTCCCTGCGTGCATGGGGGAATGGGGAAGCACTAGCAAAAAAGGAAGAAATGGAAGGAGGAAAGGATAAGAGAAAAAAGGAGGAACCCTTGGACCCGAATATGATGGATGATGACCAGGTCAAGTAGATATTGGCGACAGTTGGAAAGACGCGTAGCAGAGTACCCTACCAATACAAGGTGAATACCAAGAAGAGAGTCGTAGTCGCAAGGGAAGGCTTGGAAAGTGATGAAGAAGAGGTAGAGGATCTCCAGGATGTGCAGCAGATTGAGGAAATCCTGCGCACAACATATGAGAGGAAGACGAGAGGTCCAAGAACAGGGAGAGAAGGCAACAATCCTATACATATTAATGTTAGTGTGGAACCCATAAACCCATGTGCGACTAATACACCAAAGAGAACACCACTGTTTAGACAACCGAAGTTCGGAAGAAGTCAGACAGCAGGAAGTACATCTATACAAGGAGAAACAACTGGAGGAGCCAGTTCATGTAGCACTAGTCAAGTATCTACACCACGCAAAGGTATTAATTCAGCGTTCGGAATGGCAAGACACGATCCCACCATCAGATTACCAGAATTTAAAGGACAAGTGTCGGAGGACCCAGAAAAACATTTTTTCATCTGTGAGAAGATTTGGGAAGCAAAACGGATCACAGACGAAGATACCAAACTGGCACAGCTAGTGATTACACTAAGGGATCATGCACTAGATTGGTATATGAGCTTAGCTACAAACAATCCACCAAGAACAACTAGAACAATTGCAAACATCAAGAAACTGTTGATAAACGAGTTCCAGAAGTCTAGTTCAGAAGATTAGTACATGAACGAGATGATCAAAATTAGACAGAAACCGGGAGAATCTGTATGGGCGATTGACTAGAGATTCAAGCGACTGAAGGGAGAGCTGAAATATCTCATGATCGATATGCAGCATAGGCACCTATTCGTCAATTCACTGCTACCACACTTAAAATACCCATTGCGACAATAGAAGTTTCAGACGCAGGCAGACGCTCTATGGGCAGCCCTACAACTGGAAGAAAACCAGTATCGGTAGATGGATCTGGCCATTGAAGAACTGAAGTAGGATCTGAAGAACTTAGCATTCCAGCTAAACCAAAATAAGAATAAGGACAAATGAGAAGTTGTTTGGTGTACTACATGCAGGACGGAAGGACACCACAAGAACGAATGCCCAACATTCGCGTAGTATATGGCAGCAGGGATGCCAAACCCACTACCAATAGTTGGATTATGGTGCGAAATCTGTAAGAAACTGGTCCATGATCCATAACACTTCTCAATGATGCAGAAATACCAGATAGTCCCCAAGAGTTCATATTGCAACTTTTGCAAGTCAGACGTGGGCCATGATGACAAAAACAGTAGAACTATGGAATTGATGCAAGAAAGGACATCAGATGCATATAGAGTGCAGGAAGAAATGATGACTGGGCAATCCGCACCACAATTTAATCAAGTTCCAGCCCCATACAATACTACGCAGCAACCATATAATACCGTGCAGCCACAGTACAACACAACACAACTGCAATACAATATTTTGCATTACAATCAGGTGCCTCAGTACAACGCGTCGAGAGGAGATCGAGCAGGCTACAGACGTGGAGGACGGGCGAGAGGAGGTTTTGGACGAGGTAGAGGACCAGTGGTATGTCATAACTGCCAACAACTGGGACATTATGCAATCGAATGTCCACTTCCAGCAGCAACATGTATGTATTGTCGCGCATCGGACCATGATACAGAAGAATGTCTGACACTATTAGTAAAGATCCAGTAAAACAGGAACCAGAACAACCAGAATGTTCAATGGATCTTAGCCGAAGCGAGGGATGAAGGATGGAAAATCAACATAGTTACCCGTGGAGGAGCTAAAACAGGGAACGACACAGTCCGACAAGAGCCAGTACAACACTAGTGGGTAAAGAAGAACGTCGAACCAAGGATGCAGTTCGATGCGCAGAAGGAGAAGGAGATAGTTAAGCAAGCCTGACGAGAATTTCAGAAGGAAGGCAGTGCGTCGACTTCTACTGCGCAACAAAGCAAGGAAGTGTCAGAATACGAGATGCCTCCGTTATTGGATCATACCAATGAAATTCAATCTACGGGACAAGTACAATCAAAGGCTTTTTTCAATCATGTGTAAGAGTATTGAACAATTCATCATCTGTCAAAATATTGCAAAACATACTAGAAAGATGTAATATAGAGACGGAAGGAAAACTACAACAAAAAACCGTCAATCACCTACATACAAGAAGAAGAACAAGTAGGGAGTTCAGACTAAATGCCAACATCGGAGATTTCACCATGGGAGATAAAATACTAGATCTAGGATCTGAAGTGAATGTATTACCAAAGAAGACATGGCAATGCATGGGAGAGCCCACATTAGGATACTCACCTGTTCAATTAAAACTAGCAAACCAACACAGAGTCCTACCAATCGGTATACTGAAAGGAGTCACAGTAGACCTAGATGGAGTGTGCACTAAAGCAGATTTTGAAGTAATTGAAATAGTGGACGGCACAACACCATATACAGCGTTGCTTGGCTTGGATTGGGCATTTGACAACCAAGCCATAATCAATTTGAAGACACGAAAAATGACATTTAAGTCAGGGGAATACAGGGTCATCACGCCATTAGACCCATTAGAAGGGGAAAGGTTTGTAGATCCCACTTTCCTAGACTTAGTAGAAATTAGTCAGTTCTATAGAACAACTGCGTGCGATGAGGATTACGTAAACCCAACAGCAGATGGAATACTCAGTTGGCGAAGCATTACTTCATGTGCGACAAACTCAGATACCGGTTTAGAGAATTCGCAACAAAGGCTACATGAAGTTTCCACGAGAAGATGTGCACGAATAGACCGCGCGATAACATGGGTAGGCATGGAGATAAGGGAACCACCCTGTTTCCACGGAATAACAGAACTAGAAATATTCTTGGCACAGTACGAAGACAAAGTGTTAGAGAATCATATACTCTTAGTGCCTGATATATCACTCAAGGCCACACCTGCAAGATGGTGGGGCGCACACAAAGAGACAATCACAGATTGGTACCAATGTAAGTAGTTATTGTGCATAAGGTTTGGCGTAGAACAGAAAAACAACAAGCAGCAGAAGTAAGATGGACAGGGGGCACCAGCGGAACACTTGGAGAAGTGCAGAACGTTTTGGAAACTGACACACCCAAAGGAATGGCCTCATCAATTTATACACACTTTAGAGGGCATACCAGCGAACTGGTATACTGACCAAGAACTACGCAGAGGAACTACGACCTGGACGATATTGCAACATAATTTTACAATTACTTTTTCATTCGAGCATGAAAACCCCAACATAGATGCAACCCTTAAACAGATAAGAGGGAGGATATTCATCAAGGAACCAAAAATCGAATTCATAACAAAAGAACAACAGCAAAATAGACAGACAGTCAAAGAACTGTTGTCATGTTACCATGTGCAGGAGGAAGCACCAGATGAAGACGATATGCGCGATATTCAGATCGAGGAAGCGAAAGGCGAGAGAGAAGCGAAAGGTCCACCTATCGAATCAGAAATAATTATTGCGCTGATCAAGGTAAAGAAAGTCAACATTGGGGCAGCTGAAAATCCCAAAATGGCCAGCATTGGAGACTACTAGGATGAGCAAACAATAGAGATCATAACAGATTTACTACGCGGGTACATTGACTTGTTTCCCACGACATTTACAGAGATGAAGGGTATAGTAGGAGAGCTAGGAGAAATGAAGATACCACTCAAAGCTAAAGCGAGACCAATCAGACAGCAACCATATAGATTGAACCCGATATATAAGCAGAAAGTCAAAGTCGAGATCGACAGGATGCTCGAAGCCGAAATCATAGAACCAGTGGAAGAATCGGAATGGATAAGTCCGATGATAGTTCAGGACAAAAAACAAGGAGGGATATGGATATACATCGACTTGAGGAAGTTAAATGATGCATTCCTACATGACCCGTTCCCTACACCTTTCACGAGCGAAGTGTTGGAGAACGTAGGAGGACACTAAGTTTACTAATTCACTAATGGATTCTCAGGCTACCACCAGATCAAGATAGCACAGGAATACAGATACAAGACCACGTTTTCCATAGAATGGGGATCCTACCAATACACAGTCATGTCATTTGGACGAAAGAATGCACCGACAATATTTTCCAGAGTAGTCATCGTCGTGTTTAAGGAATTCATCCAAAAGTTTCTAGAAGTATACTTGGACGATTGGATAGTCTATAGTTTGTTGAAAGAGCATGTATAGGTCTTACAACTTATGTTAGAAAGATGTAGACAGTGCTAGATATGATTAAACATAAAAAAATGTATATTCAGAACACCGTTTGGGATACTATTGGGCCATATAGTATGTAAACAAGGTTTACTAGTAGATTTGGCAAAGATTGCAGTAATCGTTAACTTACCACCACCAAAAATAGTCTATCAGCTAAGAGCAACGTTGGGACACATAGGATACTACAGAAATTTTATCAAAGGATACGCGCAGATTACCACGCCAATGGAAAAATTGTTAAGAAAAGATACAAAGTTTTAGTGGAATGACAATTGTCAGCATGGTCTGGATACGTTGAAAGAAAAGATGGTCACGCGCCAATACTAGTATTTCCAGACTGAGAAAATACATTCCATGTATATGTAGATGCATCAGCCAAACCATTTGGAGCTATCTTGGTGTAGCCAGGAGCGGGAGATTTGGATCACCCTATAGCATTTGCGAGCCGAAAGCTATCATAATCATAAGAGAACTATAATACTACATAAAGGGAAGGCCTAGCTATGTTCTACACACTGCAGAAATTCAGACATTACTTATTGGGGAAACACTTCAAGATGTTCATAGATCACTCAACCCTTAAATACCTAGTCAACAAGCCAGTGTTGGGGGGGAGAATCTATTGATGGTTATTACTGTTTCAAGAATTCGATTTTGAAGTAATAATCAAGCCAGGATCTGACCACCTATCAAGGGACACAAACGGAGAAGAACCTATGAATTTAGAGGACAACTTCCCAGACGAACAGTTATTTTCAGTCCAGATCGTTGATGAATACTTTGTAGATATTGTTCAATACTTAAGCACAGCTACTGCACCATAGGAATATAACACCGCAAAGAAGAAAAAATTGGTAGCTCCAACTGCAGATTATCAATTGATCACAGGACACTTATACAAAATGGGCGCAGATATGTGTTAGAACACGAAAGCCCAAGAGTTTTAACAGAAGCCCGTGAGGGAATAGCAGAAGGACATTACGCAGGAAAAGCTACCGCACAGAAGGTATTGCGCGCAGGACTATGGTGGCCAACCATTCATAGAGACTCGAAGGAGTATTTCCAGAGATGCGATGTCTGTCAAAGGGTAAGTAAACCCAACAGAAGGGATGATATGCCATTACAACCACATGTAACATTACAGGCATTCGATAAATGGGCAATAGAATTTATGGGACCAATCAACCCACCAGCAAAAAGGACAGGAGAAAGGTACATTGTTACTGCGACAGAATACCTGACAAGATGGGTGGAAGCAGCACCAGAGAAGGATTGCAGCGTAGAAACAGCAGCACACTTTCTATTTGAACAAGTAATCAATCGATTTGGGTGCCTAAGAATTTTGATGAGTGACCAAGGCACGCGCTTCATCAACCGCACTATCAACGCTATGACTGAAGAGTTTGAAGTCCATCATCAGAAGAGCACACCATATCACCCACAGGAAAATGGCACAGTAGAAGCATTTAACAAAATCTTGGAGAATGTACTGACAAAGATCTGTAATGTCAACAGGGATGATTGGGACCTTAAAATACTAGCATTTTTGTGGGCCTACAGGACTACGTCCAAAAATTTGACAGGTCACACGCCATTTAAACTGGTCTATGGCTAGGAAGCAATAGTGCCATTATAATTTCTAGTACCAAGCTTGCGCATAGAAACAATTACACAGATGACGGAAAGAGGCGCAGTACATCAGAGACTAAACCAGCTGATGACCATGGAAGAAAATCGGATCCTAGCAAGGCTCCACCAACAAGTTTAAAAAGCAAGGGACAAAGTTTGGCCTGACAGACACATCAAGAAGAAAACTTTCAAGAAAGGAGATTTAGTGTTGTTGTATGACAACAAATCCTTTTAGCACCCAGGAAAGCTCAGAATGCATTGGTTAGGACTGTACGAAGTAAAAATTATCACAGATAGAGTAGTTGTACAGTTGAAAGACTTAGTAGGATCAGAACTCAGAGGGATGTTCAACGAAAGCCAACTGAAGTTGTACAAGGACAGTCAACCACCCACCAAGCAGTCAAAAAAAAAAAAAAAACAGGATATTAAACAGTACCAACAGAGGCACAGTGCGCCGGAAGAAGAAGGAGCATACACACTTAGGAATACAAATTCAACGCGGACAAGACCAATGGCCAGGTCACGAGGAAAACAAGCAGGAACAGCAAAGATGGTAAAAGCAGTACGAAATGACGAAGTTATGTGAAATTGAATGCCAGAAAGGACCGACAGGGCACCGCATTAATCGCGCCAACTAGAGACAACGAGGGAGATTAATGGAAAGTACGAAGGAATCAGAGGTTCATTGAATCTGTCATAAATATAGTGTCTTCAACAAGTTTCATACGATGCCCATACAAAACACAGACGCAGGGGAAACAGTTCATTGCAAAATGAGAAAAGACAAAGAGCGAGAAAGCATACGAAGCACAGAGCGCAACTCACAGAGGTTACAGAGACCATTGAATTCAACAAACGCTCGACATTCACCACTATGGCACCACCAAAACAAGCAGAGTCGACCCAAACCAAATGACACTCCAAAATTAAAACCAGGGCACAGTTACAATTGCAGGAAAGCGAATTGCAATTGTCGAAGGTTGTCAATGTCGACGAAATCCCCTCACCAGATACAACACCATTGAATCCCATACCCATGGTCGAAGAAACCCAACAACCAGCACCTGAAGGAATAAATGTGGATATACCGATAGAGGCACAGGAGCAACAGAACCAGGGTGCAAGAACCCTGAAGGAGGCGCAACTAGAGAACCCTGAAGCAGCTCTAAGAGTCAACGGGACGACTAAGAATCTGGCAACATGAATCGAGCCAGATGAATCCCAAACAACTGTGTCAGACCACCCACCAGAAGGAACAATGGAAGATGTCACAGGCTAGCCAGAATGGTTTTTCGAAGTACGACCGATGGAGGATGGAACCTCGAGCCAGCCATTGTCAAAGAAATACAAGCAGCAGGTACCTAGGTCACCTCACAAGCAACCTGTTGTAGCCCTTATTTTTCCACATATACCAGATGGGGTATGGGTCAAATCAAACTTGCTACGTCATATCGAGAAGCTAAAATACTCGGACCACGATGTAACGGACACAGAAAAATTCCTGAAATTCACAAAGAGAGTATACTTACAGAATGTGGGAGTGAATGTGGTTGGGAAACCGATTGATAACCACTCCAGTGGGCAACAAGATTGGAGAAAATGGGGATTTTATATCTGCTAGACCTACCACACTTCGGCAGAGGATAGTACGCAAATAGTTGCATCAAACAACTAATGGCAGTCACACATGGTGGGGATATATCGTTGGAAAAGCTCGTCTCGGTAGACGTGGAGCTCATTGCGCACATTACGGGGTTGCCATCTCGCGACATGGATCTCGCGCAATTTCTCGACGATAAGACAAAGGAGAAAGCACTAGCGGAGGAGATGAAGAAGAAATACGACACTGACAGGGGGACACGAGGAATCATCATTAAGAGGATCAATGATGTTGCGACACAAATGGCCGCAAAAATCTTGGCCTGCAAGCTGCTAAGAAAATTCTGCAAGGAGGAAGTCCCTACTAGGGTTGTCGCAGTTGCAGTTCAATGTGCCGAGAGCACCACATTTAGTTGGGTAGATTACCTTTTGAATTTGTTCATGGATGACTGCAAGGATATGTAGGATCTAGGAACTGAATTTCACTACTCATGGTTTCTCATGTTGATAGCTATCATGGGATGGAAGGAATCGAATTACACATTCTTCACCACCAGACCCAAGCTGAATTGTGGAGCGAGGTATTTATCACTTGACATTGCGTCAGATGCCAAGCACAGGAAGATGAAAGAAGTTGTATTCGAAGGATACCTTCGTGACCTACGGGAGGCCATCTCCAACATGTGGAGAATAACACCACAGGCTTTCACACAGTATCAGGACATCGCCAACTTCAAGGCCACCCGACATGCGATGTGGATACAAGCGTGGAAGGATCCTAATAAGTAGTGGCTACAAATGTGCTACTGCATCATAGAGGGCGACATACACATGGTTATCAAAGACTGGGAAGATGACTGGACGATTCCAGTCCTCACCCAAGACATACCTACAAAGACAGCGGAGGAGGAAACAAGGCAGGACGAAACACAGCCTCAGGAAGTCCCAATACCCAAGAAACGAAGGACGGGCCAAATGAACGAACGGATAGCTAAGATAGGGACCCAGAAAGGGAAGAAGAATAATATGCAATCGGCCCAAGAACAACAGAAATAGTCCAAGGAAGCGCAGGGGACTACACCAAGCCCCAATCCACAAGAACCAGGCCTGAATAAGAGACCAACTACTCAGATGGGAGGCACACGCAAGAAGATGAAGGTGCAGAGAACACCCCCAGATTACACGATCACAGAGGATGATGCAGATATGATATCCCAAATGGTTCAAGATCGTACAGCTAAAGATTTTGAAAATGTTGTGCACCGCATGGATAGAATCCAAGAGGTGTTGGCAAACATGTGAGAGCTCCTCAAGCATATCAGGGAAGCGCAGACATCGGGCAACAGCATAGGAACAGGGCCATCAACATTACAGACAAGAGAAGGACCAGAAGAAGGTGAGCGAGACACAGTCCACACGATACCGCAGTCGAGCGCAACATTCCACATTACACCCAGCATGCTACGCATGGACGATATCATGGGAAAGACACCCCTAAAGGACTTAGCTCAGCTCCAACCGGTTTTTCACGCATACCATGTAAAGCTCTACACAAATTATAGGTTAGTACTACCCAAGAGGTACAGTCTCGTGCACGCGCAGACTTAGCCAAATTATAGCAGGCAATAGAGAAGCGGGACACGCTGGAATTAATATGTGAGCAGGATAAACTCGAGACCCAAGAGGAGAGGGAGTGCGCAAACGAATTGGAACAAAAAGTAGATGGAACTTATGAGAGGATTCCAAATACCACGCAGAGGGACGTACTCACTCCAGCAGAAAATATTGATTAGATTTCATAGGTAATCGATCAATATCATAAGGAGATCGAGAATCTTCGCGAGCAGCTCACACCCACCACTCCACCAGCAATAAGGGAGAAAAGGAAGCAGGAAGCAATAGAGCAACTGTGGGATATAGAGCAACAGGTCAGCACAACAACCAACTTGTTTGAGAAAGCAGCACATCTTTGGACAAAGCTAGAGGAGGATCAGCAAGTCCAACGATGGGACAAGGAAGAAGAAAGGATAAGTGTAGCTATCTAAGACCTCAAGCAGAGGCAGAAAACAATGCCTATCACGAAGCGCTTCAAAGGAGCCTAGGACATCAAGAAACTATAGGCAGAACTCGCCACTGTGCAAACACTGAAAAGGAGCATTAGGCTCAAATGGAACCACTTCAAGAGTGAGTAGCAAAAGTCATTGCATGGGCAGAGGAAGCCAAGACACATATAGCACAGACCCAGGTAGAGTGTGCAAGATTAATCAGTGATGAAATTGCATCCCAAATAGTAGACACACTCAAAGAGAAGACCACGCAGGTGCAACACAAGCAATGGAGCTCAAGGAAAAGTTCCAGGCGATCACCAGGGAGATCGATGAAGCACACAAAGGTTAGGTGGCTCGAGACGAGCCACATGTCAGTATTGGGGGCCTGTTGGAAGAAAACCAAAGCGGAAAGCAATGCGATTTTGGGAAAGAAGGCATGCACAAGGAAAGCGACAGTTGGAAGGAAGAACAACACAAACGCATGCATGGAAGACCTAACTACGTTAGGGTTAGGGTTTTGGTAATGTCTTGTAATGGTTGAAGAGCCAAAAATGTATAAATATAGTTATATAGGTCTCATAGGGAGAGGACAATTGTTGTAGCGAGTTGTTAGAGATATAGAGAGACGAATACAACGAAGTGAATAGTATGTAATATTTTGTTGTATGACCTATTTTTGTAAGTTGTTGAGTTGGAGAGGACGGAGGAGGGTAGATCTTGAGGGTTATATTGCAAGCTGAGGAGCCTAGTGTGATCTAGTCCGCCTCATAACAGATCTTAACCCGACGAAGAAGATTGTAAAGCGCGCGGTGCTGTGGCGACATAATGACTATAATAAAAGAGCTAAGAGCCAAATCTTTGTGGATGTAGCCTAGAGGAGGTGAACCACGGTAACATCTGCGTAATGTGATTGAATGCATGTATTTATTTATTGTCTTAGCACATATAGATGTGCTAAAAGAATGAGTTATTATATTTCTTGCATAAATCGTGATAATAGTATACTGCGTAAATAAATTACGATAGCACTCTCAATACACAGTTATCATATCTATCACTCAATCCTAGGCTGTAAACACATGAGTATTGCAGCCACCCATTAAGACTATCTCGGGTGAGACAACGCAGTGCACCCTGTGCGTTGCGTTGCCTTCTGGTTTACCAAGAGGGCCAATAGTTTTAGAGGCTTTGTTTGAAACCCGAACAGACATGAACCCTGGGTCACTCAATACAAACTCAGAAGGGATACATAAATAAAGAGCAACCAACAGTCGAGATTAGAGAGGGTTCCTCCTCGTCCTTTTTCTCATAGTCAGTTTCCAACCAATCCTTGACATGGGGGCGGCTTTGGGCAGTTAAAAAATAATATTCTCCCAGTCGAAAAAGTCATGAACCGAGAAATATCATTCTAATAGATTAAACCATCTATCTACAGTGTCTGCATCTATTTGGCCATCAAATATGGGAATTTCAAAGTTTACTTTACCTTAAAAGGCGTTGTGCCTCCAGAGTGGTTGTTCGATACAGATGTGTCGTGAGTGGGCAATCGTTGAAGGATTTAGGCGAAGTTATCCATCATCGCGTTCCTTTGTTTTTCAAGGGCCTTCTCGAGCAATATTTTGAAAGGATCTCCTACTCCCTCGTCTTTATTTTTGTCCCCCATGGGCGATCGTCGGGGTTTGCGAGGTTGATCTTGCAAAGGTTCAACCAGATCGAGCCCTAACTCCTTATACCCCAACCTCGTTGGGGATATGCAAAGAATGATCGAGAAAGAGAAGACCGCTCTGATACCACTAATCCGAATTTATACAGGAACAGAACATAATACAAAAATAACCATGAATACAATGCAACGGAAATAACACTTCATTTCATTAATATCAAAGAACTGAAATTTGTTTACAGACATAATAGAAATAAACAACTAGGGTGTTGGTAGCTTATCTCTGAGAAGAGATGTGGCAGCTACAGGCCTCTAAAATCTGTGTTACAATGAGGCTCGAAGGGCTATATATTATTGAGAAACAATGGAAACCCTAAACATCCAAAAACCTAACCCTAGGAAATGAAACGCCATAATATGGGCCCCGTCGAGGTAAATTGGTACATCAATTTCCCTGGGTCGTAACTTTGGCATATTATCCCCATTTGACGCATATCATACATCGTTAGAAAAATCTATCCAAGGACTACACTTATAGACTATGAATATCAATGTAAAGAACGAACTGATATTCATTAGACCTTTGATGCCCAAAAAAAATCATTTAGGGCCTCAAAACGGATCCAGAAGTTCACGACCCGTAAAACTGCAAAAAATAGTAAATTGTGCTAGAATTAAGGAAACTGAAAAAAACAATGGTTGGGGTCCAAGTGGAATAGGCAAGTGGCCACCAATATCCACCTGGATCATTCCTCCCCCTTAGGAAGCAATGGTCCCCATTGCGTTGAGTTCCTCCATGAGATGAGGAAACTTATGTTGAACTTGGTCCGTGGTGAGCCACTTGCCCTGGTGAAGGAGTTGGCCTACTTTTACAACTCGATATGGTTGAATCCTCTATTGGCAGGTGTTCTTGATCTATGTGTCAATAATCCGATCAGTTGTGGCTTGTTCCATGCAGTCTGGTTTTAACTATGTTGGTGTGAGTTGTTCTGCCATGTCGGATGTGTCCAGTAGAGGTAGAAAGTAAGGTCGAAGGCGGCCCACATTGAACACTAGGTGTAGACCAAGGAATGGTGGAATATTGAGCTCAAAGGCATTGTCCCCTACAGCCTTGGTGATGGTGTATGGCCCATATCGGAGCAGGCGAAGCTTGCGGTGGGGTCTAGCGTGGCACTCCTTCTGCAAATGTAGCCACACTTTGTCGCCCACCTGCAAGTTGTGTTGCACCTGATGTTGATCATGTCGTTGCTTGTACTTAACATTGGCTCTGTCCAATATGTCATGAACCTGTTGGCGAATGTGTTGAATACGCTCAATGAATTTATTCACCTTGGCAGCTTCAGACTAGACATGAACTAAATTAGCATGAGTAGCTGCAAATAGTATGGCTACGTCAATGGGACATAGTGGCTGGAATCCCAAGCCCACCTAAAAAGGGATGTGATCAGTTGAGTTGTGGAGGGCCCGGTTATAACTATGTTGTACATAGGGCAGGCTCTCATCCCATGTGTGTGGATGATTTGAGTTGTACATGCACAAAATGTGTACGATCATCCTGTTGATGACCTCTATTTGGCCATTAGTTTGGGGATGGGGAGTTGTGGACTTGATGAGCTTGGTGTCCAGCATTGACTAGAGGCTGGACCAAAATGTACTGAGGAACCTACTATCCCGATGTGAGATGATAGACCGTGGGATCCCAAAGTTTACCCACACTCGTTCAAAGAAGATTTTAGGAGTCGCTTCTATTGTGATATTCTTCTTACAGGCTGCCATAATGGCCATCTTCGAGAATCTGTCGATGACCACGAAAACACAGTCATTTCCATGCTCAGTAAAAGGAAGGCCCGACACGTAATCCGTGGATATGGATTCCCAAGGTCGACTAAGGGTAGGTAGTGGATTATAGAGGCCTTGCTTCTTGATGGTCGGTTCGACAATGACGTAGGCAGTGTAGGATCTGATGTACGTCTCGACATCATGTCGAAGGTTTGGCCAATAGAAATACTTCTACAGCACTGCCATTGTTTTCTCAACCCTGAAATGCCCAGCGACCCGACTATAGTGTGATTCCCAGATCACCTTGGCATGCTTTCTTGAAGGAACACAAAGGTGTCCCGAGTGACATAGTAGTGCGTCCTAGAGGTGAAATTTTGGAACTCGGTTACCCTCCAAGAGCGTCATGTATGTGTGGCCAAAATCTGGATCGCTCTTGTAGAGAAGTGGCCAATCAGAAGTCTCGTTCCCACAAGAGTTGAGCATGGTGGTTATCACCACGATTGATGGTCGGTTGACGCAATCTGCAACATTATTGGTGATTCCTTTCGTGTACTTGAAGTTCAAATGAAATTGTTGCAGATATGTGGACCACTTCTGATAGTGATTGTTCTGCAACCTCCCTTGTGTCTGTATGAACTGCATGGGTCGATGGTCTGTGTGGATGATCGTTTCCTTCCCCAAAATGTCGGCAAGCCTACATAATGGATTACATTTCTTTGTCATAAGTGGGATACTTTCAGACTATTTCGGACAGTGTCGCACTGTGATATGCCACTAGATGCCCCTGTTGAGTAAGAACTGACCCAATAACATAGTCAGAGGCATATGTCTCGATGTCAAATGGTTGTTGCAAGTCCGGTAATGTGAGCATTGGAGCACAGTAGAGGCAATGTTTTAATTCTACGAACGCCTTTTGTTGATATTCTGACCAAAATATTTTTTCTTTCGCTCCTCCCTTAGTGACATGACTCAAGGGCCAAGTGATATGAGAGAATCCCAACACGAACCTGGGGTAGAAATTAGTAAGACCCAGAAAGATGTGAAGCTTTATTAGAGTGGTCGGAGCTGGCCAATCCCAGATGACTTAGATCTTGGTTGGATCCACATGCACCCCACGCTCATCAATAATGTATCCCAGATATTGAACCTAGGTCATGCCAAAAGTGCACTTCTCCAAATTGGCACACAACTTGTGTTTTCGCAGTGTTTTGAGGACCTGTCAGATGTGGTGGAGGTGTTCTTCTCAAGTATGGCTGAAGATGAGGATGTCATCCAAATACACTACTACAAATGAGTTGGTGAATGGCTGCAAGATGTCCTCCATCAGCCTCATGAAGGTTGCGGGAGTATTCTTCAACCCAAAAGGCATGACTAGCCATTCGAAAAGGCCCTCCTTCGATTTGAAGGAAGTCTTCCACACATTGGACGGTTCGATTGGTACCTGGTGATACCCGAACTTCGGGTCGATCTTGCTGAAATATTTCAGTGCTTTGAGTTGGTCCAGAAGGTGATCAATTTGTGGGATCAGGTACTTGTTCCAGACAGTGATCTTGTTCAACGCCCGATAGTCAATACAGAGTCTCCAAGTCCCATCCTTCTTCTGCACCAACATGATCGGGCTCCCACAGGACGATGAACTTGGCCATATGTGACCTTTCTACAACAGTTGTTGAATCTGCCTTTTTATTTCATCATTCTCCATAACAGAGCATCGATAGATCAACCCATTGGGAAGCAACGCACCTGGGGTCAGATCGATGGGGTGCTTGACCTGACAGTGCAGAGGCACCCCTGCGGGTGAGGTGAAGATGTCCTGTTACTCCTCCATGACCTTGTCCATTTGTTGTTGTCGTGCGGAGGAGCCCTGTATGGATGTCGTGGCCACAGTCTTCTTTTTTCCTTGAGGGCAGATCATCGGGAAAACAAATTTCTCGATTTTGGAAATGAGCTTACTGCATTGTTTTGCAGTAACCAAAGAGATAGCGACAGGTGGTGGTACGTATGGTATCCTGAAAAACTTATTTCCAAAGGTAACAATAACAGCGTGAGATCGAGAATCATACACAGCATGTCGCTTCCACAAGTATGGTTGGCCTAATAATACATCACAAACATCAACAGGAAGAATGATACATAATACCTCATCGGTGAAGGGCTTGATGTTGTAGGGAAGGCGGCACTGTTGGATGACGTCGAGATCCCATCCTTGGTGAAGCCACCCGATGGTGTACAATTGTGGGTGTGCTATGGTCGACAAGATTAACCGCTTCATGACTTCTGCATAAATGAGGTTCTTTTGCTCCCACTATCCACAATGAACTGTAGCGGGAAACCCTTTACCCACATCAGGGAGTGGAAGATATGCTCCTCCTCCTTTGAATCTTTTGGTGCTTCCTTTTGGATCTTCATGGTGGCAATGGTGGCATTGGGCTCTGCATCGATAATCTGCTTCCCTTTGTCATTCCCCTTCTCAGGTTCTGATTCAGTGTCAGAGCATGCATCTGATTCAGAAGCCCACATCTCGATCACCAGTGATTGTTTTCCCTGACACTCAATTGTGTTGTGAGTGGAGATTTTATGGAAATAACACCACATTCATGTGTCCTTCTTCGGCTTCGCGGTGTTGTTCTTTGCTTGCGGATTTCGCAGGTTGTCTTGAGCCACCATGCCTTGGATTTGTCCTTTGTTCTGCGGTTTGGGGGCACCTTTCGCTTGCTTTTGATTCGCAAATCCAAAGTCTCGCTTCTTCTGTTTGAATTTCTGCTCAATCTTGGCAGCATACCGGTATGTCGTACCAAGCGAGGAGATGTCGAGGAGATGTCGAGGAAATCCATTTCCTCTTGAATGTATATGTGTAGACAACTGCGGTACTTCAACACCAAATGTTTCTCTGAATCTTTGATACCCAACTTTGTGCGTAGGGTATGGAAGAGATTCGTCAGCTCATGCACATCTTGATCCCTTTGTTGTCGCAGTGTAGTCCATTGTATGTACATGTCCTCGTAGCTTCCCACAGGATAATATTGTACCTTGATGGCGTCTCAGAAAGAATTCCATGTGGGTATGATTGAGAACAGAGAGGGTTCCTCCTCATCCTTTTTCTCACAGTTGGTTTCCCACCAGTCCTTGACATGGGGGGCAGCTTTGAGCAGTGAAAAAATAATATTCTCCCTGTCAGAAAAGTCATGAACCGGGAAATATCCTTCTAATAGATTCAACCATCTATCTATGGCATCTGCATATATCAAATATGGGAATGTCAAAGTTTAGTTGTACCTTAAAAGGGGTTGTGCCTCCAGAGTGGTTGCAGGATGCAGAAGCACCGCTCATGGGAAATCGTTGAAGGATCTAGGCGAAGTTATCCATCATCGCGTTCCTTTGTTTTTCAAGGGCCTCCTCGAGAAATATTTTGATATGATATTTTTCTTCCTCATCTTTTTTTCGTCCACCATGGGCGGTCGTCGGGGTTTGCGAGGCTGATCTTGCAAAGGTTCAACCATATCGAGCCCTAACTCCTTATACCCCAACCTCGTTGGGGACATGCAAAGAAGGATCGAGAAAGAGAAGACCGCTCTGATACCAATGATCTGAATTTATGCAGGAACGCAACAGAATACACAAATAACCATGAATACAAAGATGCAACAGAAATAACACTTGATTTCATTAATATCAAAGAATATAATTTGTTTACAGACAGAATAGAAAAAAACTAGCTAGGGCGCTGGTAGCTTATCTCTGAGAAGAGATGTGGTGGCTACAAGATTCTAAAATATGTGTTACAATGAGGCTCGAAGGCCTATATATTATTGAAAAACAATGAAAACCCTAAACATCCAAAAACCTAACCCTAGGAGACGAAACGCCAGAATATGGGCCCCGTCGGGGTAAATTGGTACATCAATTTCCCGGGGTCGTAACTTTGGCATACTATCTCTGTTTGATGCATATGGTACATCGTTATAAATATCTATCTGAGGAATACAACTTTTGACTGCGGATATAAAACAATGGAGCAGACTAATAATTGTCCGGCCTTTGATACCCAAAAAAACGTCGTTTCAGGCCTCAAAACGGCTCTGGAAGTTGAGGACCCGAAAAACTGCCAAAAATAGTAAATTGTGCTACAATTAAGGAAACTGAAAGAAACAATTGTGGGGGTCCAAGTGGAATAGGTGAGTGGCCACCAATATCCACCTGGATCATTCGTCCCCCCTTAGGAAGCAATGGTCCCCATTGCATTGAGTTCCTCCATGAGATGAGGAAACTTCTGTTGAACTTGGTCCCTGGCGAGCCACTTGCCCTGGTGAAGGAGTTGTCCTGCTTTGACAACTCGATATAGTTGGATCCTCTGTTGGCGGGTGTTCTTGATCTGTGTGTCCATAATCTGATCAGTTGTGGCTTGTTTCATGCAATCTAGGTTTAACTCTGTTGGTGTGAGTTATTCTACCATGTCGGATGTGTCCAATAGAGGTGGAAAGTAAGGTCGAAGGCGGTCCACATTGAACACTATGTGTAGACCAAGGAATGGTGGGATACTGAGCTCGAAGGCATTCTCCCCTACATCCTTTGTGATCGTGTATGGACCATATCAGAGCGGGCGAAGCTTGTGGTGGGGTCTAGCGAGGCTCTCATGTTGACGACCTCTATCTCATAATTAGTTTGGGGATGGAAAGTTGTGGACTTGGTGAGCTTGGTGTCCAGCATCGACCAGAGGCTGGACCAAAATGTAATGAGGAACGTGTTGCCTTGATCTGAGATGATAGACTATGGGATCCCAAATTGTACCCAAACTCCTTCAAAGAAGAGTTTAGCACCGACTTCTACTATGATATTCTTCTTGCAGGCCGCCATAATGGCCATCTTCGAGAATTTGTCAACGACCACGAAAACACAGTTGTTTCCATGCTTAGTAGAAGGAAGGCCTGACATGTAATCCATAGAGATTTATTTCCAAGGTCGACTAGGGGTAGGCAACAGAGTATAGAGGCTTTGCTTCTTGATGGTCGGTTTGGAAATGGCGTAGGGAGTGCAGGATCTGATGTACGTCCCAACATCCTTTCAAAGGTTTGACCAATAGAAATACTTATGCAGTACTGCCACTTTTTTCTCGACCCTGAAATGCCCAGCGACCCTACTATAGTGCGCTTCCCAGATCATCTTGGCACGCTTGCTTGAAGGAACACAAAGGTGTCCCAAGTGACATAGTAGTGCGTCCTGGAGGTGAAAATTTGGAACTCGATTACCCTCCAAGAGAGTCTTGTATGTGTGGCTGAAATCTGGATCACTCTTGTAGAGAAGCAGCCAATCAGAAGTCTCGTGCCCACAAGAGTTGATCACGGTGGTTATTTCCACGATCAGTGGTCGGCTAAGGAAATCTGCAACATTATTGGTGATGCCCTTCTTGTACTTGATGTTCAAATGAAACTGTTGCAGATATGTGGACCACTTATGATGGCGATCGTTCTGCAACTTCCCTTGTGTTTGTATCAACTATAGGGGTCGGTGGTCTGTGTGGATGATCATTTCCTTCCCCAAAATGTAATGCTTCCATTGTCGACAAGCCTGCATAATGGAATACATTTCTTTGTCATAAGTGGGATACTTTCGGACTGTGTCTAATAGTGTCGCACTGTGATATACCACTGGATGTCCCTGTTGAGTAAGAATTGCCCCAATAGCATAGTCAGAGGCATCTGTCTCGATCTCAAATGGTTGTTGCAAGTCTGGTAATGTGAGCACTAGGGCACAACAGAAGCGATGTTTCAATTCTACAAATGCCTTCTATTTAGATTCCAACCAATAGAATTTTTCTTTCGCTCCTCCCTTGGTGACTTGACTCATGGGCCATGTGATATGAGAGAATCCCAACATGAACCTGTGGTAGAAATTACAAAGACCCAGAAAGATGCGAAGCTCTGTTAGAGTGGTCGGGGTTGGCCAATCCCAGATGACTTGGATCTTGGTTGGATCCACATGCACCCCATGCTCATCAATAGTATATCCCATATATTGAACCTGTGTCATACCAAAACTGCACTTCTCCAAATTGGCACACAACTTGTGTGTCTGCAATGCTTAGAGGACCTGTTGGATGTGGTGGAGGTGCTCTTCCCAAGTCTGGCTAAAGATCAAGATGTCATCCAAGTACACTACTACAAATGAGTTGGTGTATGGCTGCAAGATGTTGTCCATTAGCCTCATGAAGGTTGTGGGAGCATTCGTCAACCAGAAAGGCATGACCATCCATACGAAAAGGCCCTCCTTGGCTTTGAAGGAAGTCTTCCACACATCATACGGTTCGATTGGTACCTGGCGATACCCGGACTTCAAGTCAATCTTGCTGAAATATTTCACCCCTTTGATTTGCTCTAGAAGGTCATCAGTCCATGGGATCGGGTACCTATTCTGGACAGTGATCTTGTTTAACGCCCAATATTCAATACAGAGTCTCCAAGTCCCATCCTTCTTCTGCACCAACATGATCGGGCTCCCCTAGGACGATGAACTTGGTCATATGTGACCTTTCTGCAGTAGCTCCTGAATCTGCCTCTTGATTTCACCATTCTCCATAAAAGAGCACCGACATATCGGTCCATTGGGTAGCGACACACCTCGGGTCAGATTGATGGGATGCTTGACTTGACAGTGCAGAGGCACCCTTGCGGGTGAGGTGAAGATGTATCAATACTCCTCCACGATGTTGTCCATTTGTTGTTGTCGTGTGGAGGAGCCTTGTCTGGAGGTCTTGGCCACAGTCTTCTTCTTGCCCTCAAGGTGGATCATCAGGAAAACAAATTTCCCAGTTTTGGAAATCAACTTACTACATTGTTTTGCAATAACCAAAGAGATAGCGGCAGGAGGTGGTACCTCTGGTATCATGTACAACTTATTTCCCAAGGTAACAATAACAGCACGAGGTCAGGATTCATACACAGCATGTCGCTTCCACAACTATGGTTGGCCTAATAATACATCACAAACATCAAGAGGAGCAATGCCACATAATACCTCATCGATGAAGGGCTTGATGTTGTAGAGAAGGTGACACTGTTGACTGACGCAGAGATCATGTCCTTGGTGAAGCCACCTGATGGTGTACGGTTGTGGGTCTGCTATGGTTGACAAGCCCAAACGCTTCACGACTTCTACTGAAATGAGGTTCTTTTTTCTCCCACTGTCGACAATGAACTATAGTGGGGAACCCTTTACCCACATCAGGGAGTGGAAGATATGCTCCTCCTCCTCTGGATCTTTTGGTTCTTCCTTTTGGATATTCATGGTCGAAATGGTGAAGTTGAGCTCTGCATCGATAATCTGATTCCCTCTGTCATTCCTCTTCTCGAGTTCTGATTCAGTGTCGGAGCATGCATTTGATTTAGAAGCCCTCATCTCGGCCACCATTGGCTGTTGACACTCACTTGTGTTGTGAGTGGAGGTTTTATGGAACTCACACCACTTTCCCATGTCCTTCTTTTGTTTCGCAGTGTTGTTCTTTGCTTGTGTCTTTCGCAGGTTTTCTTGAGCTTCCATGCCTTGGCTTTGTCCTTTGTTCTACAGTTTGGGGGCACTTTTCGCTTTATTTTGATTTGCAGATACAAAGTCTCACTTCTTCTCTATGAATTTCTGCTCAATATTGACAGCATATCGGTATGTTGTACCAAGCGAGGAGATGTTGAGGAACTCCATTTCCTCCTGAATGTGTATGTGCAGAAAAATGCAATACTTTAGCACCAAATGTTTCTCTGAATTTTTGATACCCAACTTTGTGCGCAGGGTATGGAACGAATTCGTCAACTCATGCACATCTTGATCCCTTTGTTGTCGCAGCATAGTCCATTGTATGTACTTGTCCTCATAGCTCCCGACAGGATAATATTGTTCCTTGATGGCGTCTTAGAAAGAATTCCAAGTGGTTACGGCTGAGAACAGAGAGGGTTCCTACTCATCCTTTTTCTCACAGTAGGTTTCCCACCAATCCTTGACATGGGGGGCGGCTTTGAGACGTGAAAAATAATCTTCTCTCGGTCGGAAAAGTCGTGAACCAAGAAATATCCTTCTAATAGATTCAACCATCTATCTACGGCGTCTGCATCTATTTGGCCATCAAATATGGGAATGTCAAAGTTTAATTGTACCTTAAAAGGGGTTGCGCCTCCAGAGTGGTTGATGGATGCAGATGCGCCACTAGTGGGCAATCATTGAAGGATTTAGGCGAAGTTATCCATCATTGCGTTCCTTTGTTTTTCAAGGGCCTCATCGAGCAATATTTTGATCGGATCTCCTGCTCCCTCATCTTTCTTTTCATCCCCAATGGGCGGTCGTCGGGGTTTGCAAGTCTGATCTTGCAAAGGTTCAACCAGATCAAACCCTAACTCCTTATACCCCGACCTCGTTGGGGACATGCAAAGAAGGATCGAGAAAGAGTAGACCGCTCTGATACCACTGATACGAATTTATGCAGGAATGCAACAGAATACACAAATAACCATGAATACAAAGATGCAGCGGAAATAACACTTCATTTCATTAATATCAAATAACTAAAATTTGTTTACAGACATAATAGAAATAAACTAGCTAGGGCGTTGGTAGCTTATCTCTGAGAAGAGATGTGGCATCTATAGGCCTCTGAACTTTGTGTTACAATGAGGCTCGAAGGCCTATATATTATCGAGAAATAATGGAAACCCTAAACATATAAAAACCTAACCCTAGGAGATGAAACGCCTGAATATGGGCCCCGTCAGGGTATATTGGTACATCAATTTCTCGAGGTCGTAACTTTGGCATACTATCTTCGTTTGATGGATATGAAACATTGTTAGAAATATCTATCCGAGTACTACAACAACTAATTAAGAATATCGAGGTAGGAAGTAGTCTAATATTCACTAAACCTTTGATGCCCAAAAAACGACGTATAGGGCCTCAAAATGGCTCTGGAAGTTCAGGACCCAAAAAACTGCCAAAAATAGTAAATTGTGCTACAATTAAGGAAACTGAAAAACTGAAAGAAAAAATGGTGGGGTCCAAGTGGAATAGGCGAGTGGCCACCAATATCCACCAGGATCATTCCTCCCCCTTTAGGATGCAATGGTCCCCGTTGCATAGAGTTCCTCCATGAGATGAGGAAACTTCTGCTGAACTTGGTCCTTGGTGAGCCACTTGCCCTGGTGAAGGAGTTGGTCTGCTTTGACAACTCGATATAGCTAGATCCTCTATTGGTGGGTTTTCTTGATCTATGTGTCCATAATTTGATCAGTTGTGGCTTGTTCCATGCAGTTTGGGTTTAACTCTGTTGGTGTGAATTGTTTTTCCATGTCGGATGTGTCCAGTAGAGGTGGAAAGTAAGGTCGAAGGTTGTCCACATTGAACACTGGGTGCAGACTAAGGAATGGTGGGATACTGAGCTCGAAGGCATTGTCCCCTACAGCCTTGGTGATGGTGTATGGCCCATATAGGGGCGGGTGAAGCTTGTGGTGGGGTCCAATGAGCTGCTCCTTCTGCAAATGTAGCCACACTTTATTGCCCACCTGGAAGTTGTGTTGCACCCGATGCGAATCATGCCACTGCTTGTACTTAGCATTGGCTCTGTCCAATATGTCATGAACCTATTGGCAAATGTGTTGAATGCACTCAGTGAAGTTGTTCACCTTAACATATTCATACTGGACATGAGCCGAATTAGCCTGAGTAGCTCCAAATGGTATGGCTACGTCAATGGGATAGAGTGGTGGGAATCCCAAGCCCACCTGAAAGGAGTTGTGTTCGGTTGAGCTATGGAGGGCTCAGTTATAGCTATGTTGTACATAGAGGAGGCTCTCATCCCATGTGTGTGGATGCTTTGAGTTGTACATGCGCAAAATGTGTATGATCATCCTGTTGATGACCTTTGTCTGGCCATCAGTTTGGGGATGGAAAGTTGTGGACTTGGTGAGCTTGGTGTCCAGCATTAACCAGAGGCTGGACCAAAATGTATTGAGGAACCTGCTATCCCGATCTGAGATGATAGACTGTGGGATCCCAAAGTGTACCCACACTCATTCAAAGAATATTTTAGCAGTGGATTCTGCTGTGATATTATTTATGCAGGCCGCCATAATGGCCATCTTCGAGAATCTGTTGATGACCATGAAAACCCAGTCGTTTCCATGCTTAGTAGAAGGAAGGCCCAACATGTAATTCTTGGAGATGGATTCCCAAGGTCGACTAGGGGTAGGAAGCGGAGTATATAGGCTTTGCTTCTTGATGGTTGGTTTGGCAATGGCGCAGGCAGTGCAGGATCTTATGTACTTCCCAACATCTCATGCCCACAAGAGTTGAGCATGGTGGTGTTCGCCATGATCGGTGGTCAGCTGAGGCAATCTGCAACATTATTGGTGTTGTCCTTCCTGTACTTCATGTTCAAATGAAACTGTTGTAGATATGTGGACCAATTATGATGGCGATCATTTTGCAACTTCCCTTGTGTATGTATGAACTGCAGGGGTCGGTGGTCTGTGTGGATGATCGTTTCCTTCCCCAAAATGTAATGCTTCCATTGTCGACAAGCCTGCACAATGGAATACATTTCTTTGTCATAAGTGGGATACTTTCGGACTGTGTCGGACAATGTCGCACTGTGATATGCCATTGGATGCCCATGTTGAGTAAGAACTGCCCCAATAACATAGTTAGAGGCATCGGTCTCGATCTCAAATGGTTGTTGCAAGTATAGTAATGTGAGCATCGGGGCACAATAGAGGCAATGTTTCAATTCTACGAACGCCTTCTATTAAGATTTCGACCAAAATAATTTTGCTTTCGCTCCTCTGTTGGTGACTTGACTCAAGGGTCAAGTGATATGAGAGAATCCCAACACGAACCTGCGGTAGAAATTAGCAAGACCTAGAAAGTTGCGAAGCTCTGTTAGAGTGGTCGGGGCTGGCCAATCCCGGATGACTTTGATCTTGGTTGGATCCACATGCACCCCATGCTCATCAATAATGTATCCCAGATACTTGTTAGAAATTAATGGATGTGCTCGTTTAACCATAGACAATATAGAAATATTTTCACCCAACCATAGGCCGAAGCCACCCCTCAGCACCTTAACCTTGACAGAGACTTATTCTGGAAGCAAACCCTAGGATTAATAGCCAAACAAGGTGGCACACCTCTCTCCAGGGATAGTGCACCAAGCAAGAATAACCAAAAGGGGCCAAGCAGAAAGTCCAAACCATAACCAAGAGAGAGTCCAAGTCAAAACCGAAATCTGCCAGTTGCAGCAACTGCAACTGCAGCTCTTCTTCAAACTTGTGCACCATTGCCTTCTGCAATTATGAGAGGTGTGTACAAATGAGCTCAATTTCCTTCTATTTGTAGTCCTCCAAGTCACTTAACTAGGCCGACTTCTTCTCTTGGAGGCTAATAACTTAATACAAATCATTCTCTTAAGTTGACTTCTCTTCTAGGGTTATTAACCAACTATTTAGGGTTTCTTCTTGCTTCCCAGAGTATTTTATTTTCGTCAAGGTTATACGTGGAGGTAAATATCACCTACAACTACCATAATATCAACACTCCCTCCTAGCTAGGGAGGTATTGAAGGCAATCGTCTTGATCACAAACATACCATTCAACCGGTAGCATCATCATAGTTGTATAGACTATCTCATGGTTAGATCACGAGCACCATCATCACTATCAGTGTCATCTGACAACATCAACTGCATCATCTCTCAAAACCATACTCCATCTGAGTAATCAGACATGATGTTGAATAAGTCACTCACTCCAAGGAGTGATACAAGGACCATTCTTCTAATCTGGACATATGTCCTAGAAGAATAACTATCCCAACAAATGATAAAAGTTGTGCCATGGACTACAGAGACCATTCCTATAGAAATGTCAATCTAAGACTATTTTCTAATCAAGTCATAGAGATCCATCTCAACCTATATGCCTTAGAAAATATTGGACCTGAACCATTTTCCTAATCGGGCCACAATCTATGCCTTAGGAAAAATACTAGTCCATGTCATGTAAACAAATTGTCACCCTGGACTATTCTCTTCAAAGAGAATACCTATCTGCCAACAATCTGTTCTATCTGGACCATTCTCTGCCTGGAAAATGTCTGTTCACAAGAACACTGACTATTCATATGGCTGATAATTATTTTCAACACTACTGATGGTCTACAAGGCAATCAGAACAATGTCATTCAATAGAACACAACTTTGTCTATCCATAGTAGTACACAACTACAATCTGGTGGTACACTACCACACCTAGTAGCACACAACTACTTAATCAGTGGCACATAGTCACAACTAGTGGAACACATACACCAGAGTAGCATACCTCTATTGTCCAAAGCCATACAGTCTCCATAGCAATTATATCATCTGATATCAACCTGCACAGAAAAACAATGTCATTATATAAATTGAATCATCTGGTCCATTCTTCCACTCACGTCTGTGATATCTAGAAGAGCATCTGCCCTCAGAAGGTAAAACATTAGCCATGAGCTACTAGACTATTCTTCTCAAGCATAGAAGAATAAATGTCCTGGTTTATGAGCCTGTACCATTCACCTATCTGGGCCATTCCTCTCGCACTAAACAAAGTGCAACCTGGAGAGAATGAGTTTGCCATAGGGAATGTTTGTCCCTGATTGTTCAACCTGGACCATTCACCTATCTGGGCCATTCCTCCAGCACTAAACAAAGTGCAACCCGGAGAGAATGAATCTGCCCTAGGGAATGACTGTCCGGACCATTTCCTAAGGAAATGACCTTCCTCCACCAACCTCCAAAAAAGACCATTCTTCGAAACTTCTCACAATTGTGAGCTTCGAAAGAATGAATGTCCGATGAGGCAGACCAGTCTTCTTGACCACTACTAAGAGTGACTGCCAAGAAAAGAGACTGTCCTAGACCATTCCCCCACACTAGCCACAAGGGGAATCGTTGTCTATGGTACATCAACAATCCATCGAACCATTTTGATTACGAAAATGACCATTCGACCTGGACCATTTTCCAAACTAGAAAATGCTTGTCCGTCAGAAATCTCAAACCACTTTCCGAACTGGAAAGGAACCGCTCATCTTGGACTAATTTTCGAACTTGAAAATGATTGTTCATAAATCAATAGCGCATCAGTGCTCCCTCCCAACCTAGGAGTCATCTCTTCCCTTTTAATAAGGAAGTCGTCTCCACAAGCTTCAGCTTGTTTCTTGAGTATGCAAACTCTTTCATCTTGGACAGAGGCTTTACCAAAAATGTTTACTCATCTGTGGAGATAGATATTGGAGAATCACTTCTCTTTTCTGGACTTCATCGTGGAGAATGTAATGCTCGATTTCAATGTACTTCGGTCTTTCTGGAACACTGGTTTTCTCTGAAGGCTTCATATAGCTCTGGTCATTATAGTATACCATAGTTGGATTCAACTCTTTTGTTTCATGCTAGCTTATAACATCGTGGCAAAGCTCAAACTGGAACATATCCAAGTGGCACTTCTTCTGTCATCATGAGAGTTTGTCATGGATTAGCAATCCATCATATTGGACTTCTAAGTAATCATTCTAATACAATATCTCTGTTATAGAAGGTTTTTACCATGCTTCTGTTGTGCATTGGAGGCTCTGCACCAAATTGTTTGAATCCATACAAGACCTTCTTCCATCTGCATACAAGAGTCTCTCTCTGGTATATCTCAAAAACTTTGAGGTTTCTCTACATACACTTCTTGTTCAATTACTCTGTTGAAGAGAACATTCCTTACATTCATCTGATGTAAACTCCAACCCATGGATATAGCAAGAGATATAATGTCTCAGGTAGAGGCATGTTTGGAACAAGCTATCATCATAGTCCTCTCCCTCCATTTGGGAGAACCTTTATTTCTGGATCTCGCAATGATTTCATTCATAAGTCTTCCATATATTGTTCTTCATCACAACTTTCATTTCTTCTGCTTGATTGCTTCTAGAGGGTTCAGATCAAGCTGGTAGTCTTGTGATTCTCGATATAATGACTAGTTGTTCTACATTTTCTTTCTCTCTTGGAATCTTCATGTTCTTCTTCATGTTTCTCTTTAGCTCTTGGGTCCATGGAGTTTTCTATAGATTCCATCCCTTGAAGATTACGACTTTTTCCTTTCATCATAGGATCATGGATGTGGATGGACAACCAGGGATACTTTAAGGCTTCTTTTTGAAGAAGACTTATTATAAAGTCATACTAAACACATGTTGTTTTTCATGGCTTCTACCATTGATGGGAACATGGGTAGATACTTCATAATCTTCAATGGGTCATATTATTTAGGATTAGCTCCCTCCTAATTCTTGTTTCATGCATGAATGCATGCTCTTCTTTTGGAGTTATATAATCGACTCCCTCCATCTAGGACAGTCCATGCTTACATATGTATCCTTATTGCCTTCTGCAAAGTGTCACAAGTCTTTTTCCTAATTTCCTCTTGATTGTTGACTTCTTTCTGTTTTCACTTCTTCCACATTTCTTCAAGTTTTATTATGATTTCGGCTTATCTTGCGGTTGTTACTTATGTTAGTATCTTCCACATGAATTGTTACCAAGGATTGTCAATGTACTTCATCTTTCCATGTGCATTGCTTGTCTTAGAGTCATCGTGATATCAATCCCTATCTTGTTATTCTTCCATAGGTATTGTTTCTCTTTGAACATTTTATCTTCTAAGAAATATATATGCAAGATATGTACAGAAACTATGTAAACATGGTATGTACAAGAACTATGAAGAATATTGTTACCTTGTCTTAGAAGAACAAGTATGTTTTATCCTGCTTGGTCTTCTTTGAGGGCTTTCTTTCTTCGGCAACCGATGCTTTGTGTGTTTCCTTCCTTTTCTTTATCTCGAGACAATGATTCCTTCAATAGATTGTAGTTGATCTCTTAACTGAGAGATTCTCACAAAGTATGATGTTACGTTGTCATCATCATTCATTTTCATGTCACGGAGCTCATTCTTCAGACTCATTACCCGTCCAATGTTTCTGACTGAGAAGAGGTTTGTTAGGGCATCATACATCTTCTTAGATGAGTCAAGATGGGAGATGTAGGGTATCAAGTGGTCTTTTATAGAGTTCACTATGATACTCATGGCATTGATGTCATTGTCTTTGAACTTCTCCATAACTGCAACGTTCTGAGGTTCCTTCTCTTTTCCTTCTTCAAACTTTGGTTCCACAATCTTTCCTTTCACGATATCCAACACTTTATTCTTGGCAACGATGAGATCAATCCGTGTCTTCCATGCTCTGAAGTTAGAAGCCCCTTCTAAGTTGTTTTATGACTTCATAGAGTAAGTCATAATTGCTTTGACTTAGTCAACCCTTGATTTTGAACAAAAACGCAAACTTGACGTCTATCCAGAAATTAGGAGATGCGCTAGGCTAGGGTGCACTAGTCTATCCAGAAATTAGGTCAATCTCTTAACTTAAGGTGCCTCAACGAGAGAGTTAGGGTTTCGTTGTTGATGCAAAAACTGGCTGCAATTGTAACTATAACTAACCAAATCCTCCCAATCTATCTTCCAGCGGTTAGACTATCCGAAGATAGTGTGGGCCCATAACATGTTAGAAAGTAATGGATGTGCTCGTTTAAACATAGACAATATAGCAATATTGTCACCCAACCATAGGCCGAAGCCACCCCCGAGCACCTTAACATTCACAGAGACTTATTCCAGAAGCAAACCCTATACTTAATAGTCAAACAAGGTGTTGCGCCTCTCTCAAGGGATAGCGCACCAAGGAAGAATAACCAAAAGGGGCCAAGCAAAAAGACCAAACCATAACCAAGAGAGAGTCCAAGTCAAACCGAAATCTGCCAGTTGCAGCAGCTGCAACTACAACTCTTCTTCAAACTTGCGCACCATTTCCTTCTGCAGTTATGAGAGGTGTGTACAAATGAGCTCAAGCACCCTCTATTTATAGTCATCCAAGTCACTTAACTAGGTCGACTTCTTCTCTTGGAGGCTAATAACTTAATACAAATCATTCTCTTGAGCAACTTGTCTTCTAGGGTTATCAACCAATTATTTAGGGTTTCTTCTTGCTTCCCAGAGTATTCTATTCTCATCAGGGTTACACATGGAGGTAAATACCTCTCGTAGCTACCATAATATCAAAAGTGCATTTCTCAAAATTGGCACACAACTTGTGTTTCCGCAGTGTTTGGAGGACATGTCGGATGTGGTGGAGGTGCTCTTCCCAAGTCTGGTTGAAGATAAGGATGTCATCCAAGTACACTACTACAAATGAGTTGGTGAATGGCCACAAGATGTCGTCCATCAGCCTCATGAAGGTTGCCGGAGCATTCGTCAACCCGAAAGCCATGACCAACCATTCAAAAAGGCCCTCCTTGGCTTTGAAGGTAGTCTTCCACACATCGGATGGTTCAATTAGTACCTAGTGATACCTACTGAAATATTTTTCCCCTTTGAGTTGGTCCAGAAGGTCATCAATCCCTTGGATCAGGTACCTATTCCGGATAGTGATCTTGTTCAGCGCCCGATAGTCAATATAGAGTCTCCAAGTCCCATCCTTCTTCTGCACCAACACGATCGGGCTCCCATAGGGCGATGAACTTGGTTGGATGTGACCTTTCTGCAGCAGCTCCTAAATCGACCTCTTGATTTCATCGTTATCCCAAACAGAGCACCGATAGATCGGTCCATTGGGAAGTAATGCACCTAGGGTCAGATCGATGGGGTGCTTGACCTAACAATGCAGAGGCACCCCTGCGGTTGAGGTGAAGATGTCCCGTTACTCCTCCACAACCTTGTCCATCTGTTGTCGTGTGGAGGAGCCCTGTTTGGAGGTCGTGGCCACAGTCTTCTTTTTGCCCTGAGGACGGATCATCAGGAAAACAAATTTCCTAGTTTTGGAAATGAGCTTACTGCATTGTTTTGTAGTGACCAAAGAGATAGTGGTAGGTGGTGGTACCTCTGGTATCCTGTACAACTTATTTTCAAGGTAACAATAACACCACGAGGCCGGGACTCATCCACAGCATGTCACTTCCACAAGTATGGTTGGCCTAATAATACATCACAAACATCAAGAGGAGCAATGCCACATAATACCTCATCGGTGAAGGGCTTGATGTTGTAGGGAAGCCGAAACTATTGGCTAACGCGGAGATCTAGTCCTTGGTGAAGCCACCCAATGGTGTATGGTTGTGGGTGTGCTATGGTCGGCAATCCCAACCGCTTCACGACTTCTGCTGAAATGAGGTTCGTTTGGCTCCCACTATCGACAATGAACTATAGCGAGGAACCCTTTACCCACATCTAAAAGTGGAAGAAATGCTCCTCCTCCTCTGGATCTTCTGGTTCTTCCTTTTGGATCTTCGTGGTGGAGATGCGCCAGGCTAGGGTGCACTAGTCTATCCAGAAATTAGGTCAATCTCTTCACTTAAGGTGCCTCAACGAGAGAGTTAGGGTTTCATTGTTGCGGCAAAAATTGGCTGCAATTGTAACTGTAACTGAGCAAATCCTTCGACTATATCTTCCAGCGGTTAGATTATCTGAAGATAGTGTGGGCCCATAACATGTTAGAAAGTAATGGATGTGCTTGTTTAACCATAGACAATATAGCAATATTGTCACCCAACCAGAGGCCGAAGCCACCCCCGAGCACCTTAACATTGACAGAGACTTGTTCCGGAAGCAAACACTAGGCTTAATAGCCAAACAAGGCGGTGCACCTCTCTCAAGGGATAACACACCAAGCAAGAATAACCAAAAGGGGCCAAGCAGAAAGTCCAAACCATAACCAAGAGAGAGTCCAAGTTGAACCGAAATCTACCAGTTGCAGCAACTGCAACTGCAGCTCTTCTTCAAACTTGTGCACCATTGCCTTCTTTAGTTATGAGAGGTGTGTACAAATGAGCTCAAGCGCCCTCTATTTATAGTCATCCAAGGCACTTAACTGGGCTGACTTCTTCTCTTGGAGGCTAATAACTTAATAGAAATCATTCTCTTGAGCAACTTGTCTTCTAGGGTTACTAACCAACTATTTAGGGTTTCTTCTTGCTTCCCAGAGTATTCTATTCTCGTCAGGGTTACACATGGAGGTAAATACCTCCCGCAGCTACCATAATATCAAAAATACTGAACCTAGGTCATGCCAAAAGTGCACTTCTCAAAATTAGCACACAACTTGTGTTTCCGCAGTGTTTGGAGGACCTGTCAGATGTGGTGGAAGTGCTCTTCCCAAGTCTGGCTGAAGATCAGGATGTCATCCAAGTACACTACTACAAATGAGTTGGTGAATGGACGCAAGATGTCATCCATCAACCTCATGAAGGTTGCAGGAGCATTCGTCAACCCAAAAGGCATGACCAGCCATTCGAAAATCCGCTCCTTGGCTTTGAAGGCAGTCTTCCACACATCGGACGGTTCGATGTGTACCTAGTGATACCTGCTGAAATATTTTTCCCCTTTGAGTTGGTCTAGAAGGTCATCAATCCCTCGGATCGGGTACCTATTCTGGACAGTGATCTTGTTCAGTGCTCGATAGACAATATAGAGTCTCCAAGTCCCATCCTTCTTCTGCACCAACATGATCGGGCTCCCACAGGGCGATGAACTTGGCTGGATGTGACCTTTCTGCAACAGCTACTGAATCTACCTCTTGATTTCATTGTTCTTCGAAATAGAGGGCCGATATATCGTTCCATTGGGAATTGATGCACCTAGGGTTAGATCAATGGGGTGCTTGACCTGACAGTGCAGAGACACCCCTGCGGCTGAGGTGAAGATGTCTCGGTACTCCTCCACGACCTTTTCCATTAGTTGTTATCGTGCGGAGGAGCCCTGTCTGGAGGTCGTGGCCACAGTCTTCTTCTTTCCCTGATGGCGGATCATCAGGAAAACAAATTTCTCGGTTTTGGAAATGAGCTTACTGCATTGTTTTGTAGTAACCAGAGAGATAGTGGCAGGCGGTGGTACCTCTATTATCCTGTACAACTTATTTCCAAGGTAAAAATAACAGTGCGAGGTCGAGACTCATACACAACATGTCCCTTCCACAAGTATGGTTGGCCTAATAATACATCACAAACATCAAGAGGAGCAATGCCACATAATACCTCATCGGTGAAGGGCTTAATGTTGTAGGGAAGGCGAAACTATTGGCTGACGCGAAGATCCCGTCCTTAGTGAAGACACTCGATGGTCTACAGTTGTGGGTGTGCTATGGTCGGCAAGCCCAATCGCTTCATGACTTCTGCTGAAATGAGGTTCTTTTGGCTCCCAGTGTCGACAATGAACTGTAGCGGACAACCCTTTTACCACATATGGGAGTGGAAGAGACACTCCTCCTCCTCTGGATCTTCTGGTTCTTCCTTTTGGATATTCGTGGTGGAAATGGTGGCATTGGGCTCTGCATTGACAATATGATTCCCTCTGTCATTCCCCTTCTCGGGCTCTGATTCAGTGTCGGAGCATGCATCTAGTTCAGAAGCCCTCATCTTGGCCACCAATGACTTTTTGGCTCGACACTCACTTGTGTTGTGAGTGGAGCTCTTATGGAACTCACACCACTTGCTTTGCGGTGTTGTTCTTTGCTCGCGGCTTTGGCAGGTTGTCTTCAGCCTCCATGCCTTGGCTTTGTCCTTTGTTCTACGGTTTAGGGGCACCTTTCGCTTGCTTTTGATTCACAGATCCAAAGTCTCGCTTCTTTTGTTTGAATTTATGCTCAATCTTGGCAACATACCGATATGTCGTACCAAGCGAGGAGATGTCGAGGAACTCCATTTCCTCCTGAATGTATCTGTGTAGACAACTGTAGTACTTCAACACCAAATGTTTCTCTGAATCTTTGATACCCAACTTTGTGCACAGGGTATGGAACAGATTCGTCAACTCATGGACATCTTGATCCCTTTGTTGCAAAAAAACGTAGTCCATTGTATGTACTTGTGCTCGTAGCTCCCCATGGGATAATATTGTTCCTTGATGGCGTCTTGGAAGAATTCCAAGTGGGTACGACCAAGAACAGAGAGGGTTCCTTCTCATCCTTTTTTCTCACAGTAGGTTTCCCACTAGTCCTTGACATGGGGGACGACTTTGAGCAGTGAAAAAATAATCTTCTCCCAGTCGAAAAAATCATGAACCAAGAAATATCCTTCTAATAGATTCAACCATCTATCTACAACGTCTACATCTATTTGGCCATCAAATATGGGAATGTCAAAGTTTACTTGTACCTTAAAAAGGGTTGTGCTGCAAGAGTGGTTGTTGGATGCAGATGTGCTGCCTTTGGGCAATCGTTGAAGGATCTAGTTGAAGTTATCCATCATCGCGTTCCTTTGTCTTTCAAGGGCCTCCTCGAGCAATATTTTGATAGGATCTCCTGCTCCCTCGTCTTTCTTTTCATTCCCCATGGGCGGTCGTTAGGGTTTGCGAGGTTGATCTTGCAAAGGTCAAACAGATCGAGCCCTAACTCCTTATACTTCGACCTCGTTGTGGACATGCAAAGAAGGATCGAGAAAGAGTAGACCACTTTGTTACCATTGATCTAAATTTATGCATAAACGCAACAGAATACACAAATAACCATGAATACAAATATGCAGTCAAAATAACACTTCATTTCATTAATATCAAAGAACTGGAATTTGTTTACACACAGAATAGAAATAAACTAGCTAGGGCACTGGTAGCTTATCTCCAAGAAGAGATGTGGCAGCTACAGGCCTCTTAACTCTGTGTTACAATGAGGCTCGAAGGCCTATATATTATCGAGAAACAATGGAAACCCTAAACATAAAAAAACCTAACCCTAGGAGATGAAATGCTAGAATATGGGCCCCGTCGGGTTAAATTGGTACATCAATTTCTCGGGGGTCGTAACTTTGGCATACTATCTCTGTTTGATGCATATGATACATCGTTCGAAAGATCTATACGAGGACTATGACCATTGATTGCAAATATCTATATTAGAAACAAACTAATATTCGTCGGACCTTTGATGCCCAAAAAATGTCGTTTAGGGTCTCAAAATGACTCTGGAAGTTCAGGACCCGAAAAACTGCCAAAAATAGTAAATTGTGCTACAATTAAGGAAACTAAAAAAATGAAAGAAACAATGGTGGGGGTCCAAGTGGAATAGGCGAGTGGCCACCAATATCCATCGGGATCATTCCTCCCCCCTTAGGAAGCAATGGTCCCCATTGCATTGAGTTCCTCCATGAGATGAGGAAACTTCTGTTGAACTTGGTCTCTGGTGAGCCACTTGCTCTGGTGAAGGAGTTGGCCTCCTTTGACAACTCGATATAGCTGAATATTATGTTGGCAGGTGTTCCTGATCTTTGTGTCCATAATTTGATCAGTTGTGGCTTGTTCCATGCAGTTTGGGTTTAACTTTGCTGGTGTGAGTTGTTCTGCCATGTTAAATATGTCTAGTAGAGGTAGAAAGTAAGGTCGAAGGCGGTCCACACTGAACATTGGGTGCAGACCAAGGAATGGTGGAATACTGAGCTCGAAGGCATTGTCCCCTACAACCTTGGTGATGGTGTATGGCCCATATTGGAGCGGGCGAATCTTTCGGTGGGGTCCATCAAGGCGTTCCTTCTGCAAATGTAGCCACAATTTGTCAACCACTTGGAAGTTGTGTTGCACCCTATGTTGATCATTCCGCTGCTTGTACTTAGCATTGGCTCTGTCTAATATGTCATGAAACTATTGGTGAATGTGCTGAATTCGTTCAATGAAGTTGTTCGCCTTAGCACCTTCAGACTGGACATGAGCCGAATCAGCCTGAGTAGCTGCGGTTTGGCTACGTCAATGGGACATAGTGGCTGGAATCCCAAGCCCACCTGAAAGGAGTTGTGGTCGGTTGAGCTGTGGAGGGCCCGTTTATAGCTATGTTGTACATAGAGGAGGCTCTCATCCCATGTGCACAGATGCTTTGAGTTGTACATGCGCAAAATGTGTATGATAATCTTGTTGACGACCTCTCTCTAGCCATCAGTTTGGGGATGGAAAGCTATGGACTTGGTGAGCTTGGTGTGCAACATTGACCAGAAGCTGGACCAAAATGTACTAAGGAACCTGTTGTCCCAATCTGAGATGATATACTGTGGGATCGCAAAGTGTACCCATACTCATTCAAAGAAGAGTTTAGCAGTGGCTTATGTTGTGATATTCTTCTTCCAGACCGCCATAATGGCCATCTTCGAGAATCTGTCAATGACCACGAAAACACAATCGTTGCCATGCCTAGTAGAAGGAAGTCCTGACATGTAATCCATGGAGATGGATTCCCAAGGTCGACTAGGGGTAGGCAGGGGAGTATAGATACCTTGCTTCTTGATGGTCGGTTTGGCAATGGTGCAGGCAGTGCAAGATCTGATGTACTTCTCGACATCATGTCAAAGGTATGGCCAATCGAAATACTTCTACAGTACTGCCACTATTTTCTCTACCTCGAAATGCCCAGCGACTCGACTATAGTGCGTGTCAAAGATCATCTTGGCACGCTCGCTTAAAGGAACACAAAGGTGTCCCAGGTGACATAGTAGTGCGTCTTGGAGGTGAAAATTTGGAACTCGGTTACCCTCCAAGAGCATCTTGTATGTGTGGACAAAATCTGGATCGCTCTTGTAGAGAAGCGGCCAATCATAAGTCTCGTGCCCACAAGAGTTGAGCACGGTGGTTATCGCCACGATCGGTGGTCGATTGAGGAAATCTGCAACATTATTAGTGTTTCCCTTCCTGTACTTGATGTTCAAATGAAACTGTTGCAGATATGTGGACCACTTCTGATGGCGATCGTTCTGCAACTTCCCTTGTGTTTGTATGAACTGCAGGGGTCGATGGTCTGTGTGGATGTTCGTTTCCTTCCCCAAAATGTAATGCTTCCATTGTCGGCAAGCCTGCACAATGGAATACATTTCTTTGTCATAAGTGGGATACTTTCGGACTGTGTCGGATAGTGTCGCACTGTGATATGCCACTAGAGTCCCCTATTGAGTAAGAACTGCCCCAATAGCATAGTCAGAGGCATTTGTCTCGATCTCAAATGGTCGTTGCAAGTATGGTAATGTGAGCACTAGCGCACAACATAAGCGATGTTTCAATTCTGTGAACGCCTTCTGTTGAGATTTCGACCAAAAGAATTTTGCTTTCTCTCCTCCCTTGGTGACTTGACTTAAGGGCCAAGTGATATGAGAGAATCCCAACACGAACCTGCGATAGAAATTAACAAGACCTAGAAAGCCGCAAAGCTCTGTTAGAGTGGTCGAGGCTGGTCAATCTCGGATGACTTGGATCTTGGTTGGATCCACATGCACCCCGCGCTCATCAATAATGTATCCCAGATACTGAACCTGGGTCATGCCAAAAGTTCACTTCTCTAAATTGGCACACAACTTGTGTTTCCACAGTGTTTGGAGGACCTGTCGGATGTGGTGGAGGTGCTCTTCCCAAGTCTAGCTGAAGATCAGGATGTCCTCCAAGTACACTACTACAAATGAGTTGGTGAATGGCCGCAAGATGTCATCCATCAGCCTCATGAAGGTTGTGGCAGCATTCGCCAACCCGAAAGGCATGACCAACCATTCAAAAAGACCCTCATTGGCTTTGAAGGCAGTCTTCCACACATCAGACGGTTCGATTGGTACCTAGTGATACCTGGACTTCAAGTCGATCTTGTTGAAATATTTTTCCCCTTTGAGTTGGTCTAGAAGGTCATCAATCTGTGGGATCGGGTACCTATTCCGGACAGTGATCTTGTTCAGGGCCCGATAGTCAATACAGAGTCTCCAAGTCCAATCCTTCTTCTGCACCAACATGATCGAGCTCCCACAGGGCGATGAACTTGGCCGTATGTGACCTTTATGCAACAACACCTGAATCTTCCTTTTGATTTCATCGTTCTCTAGAACAGAGCACTGATAGATCGGTCCATTGGGCAGTGACACACCTGGGGTCAGATCGCTGGGGTGCTTGACCTGACAGTGTAGAGGCACCCGTGTGGGTTAGGTGAAGATGTCCCGGTACTCCTCCACGACCTTGTCCATTTGTTGTTGTCGTGTCGAGGAGCCCTATCTGGAGGTCGTGGCCAGAGTCTTCTTCTTTCCCTGAGGGCAGATCATCAGGAAAACAAATTTCCCGGTTTTGGAAATGAGCTTATTGCATTATTTTGCAGTAACCAAAGAGATAGCAGTCGATGATGGTACCTCTGGTATTATGTACAACTTATTTCCAAAGGTAACAATAACAACATGAGGTCGTGAATCATACACAGCATGTCGCTTCCACAAGTATGGTTGGCCTAATAATACATCACAAAGATCAAGAGGAGCAATGTCACATAATACCTCATCGGTGAAGTGCTTGATGTTGTAGGGAAGGCATAACTGTTGGCTAACGCAGAGATCATGTCCTTGGTGAATCCAGCCGATGGTGTACGGTTGTGGGTGTGCTATGGTCGGGAAGCCTAACCGCTTCACGACTTCTACTGAAATGAGGTTCTTTTGGCTCCCACTGTCGACAATGAACTATAGCGGGGAACCCTTTACCCACATCTGGGAGTGGAAGAGACGCTCCTCCTCCTTTGGAGCTTCTTGTTCTTCCTTTTGGATCTTCGTGGTGGTAACAGTGGTGTTGGGCTCTGCATCAATAATCTACTTCCCTCTGGCATGCCCCTTCTTGGGTTTTGATTTAGTGTCGGAGCATGCATCTGATTCAGAAGCCCTCATCTTAGCCACTAATGATTGTTTGGCCCAACAGTCACTTCTGTTGTGAGTGGAGCTCTTATGGAACTCATACCACTTTCCCGTGTCCTTCTTCGGCTTCACGATGTTGTTCTTTGCTTGTGGCTTTGACATGTTGTCTTGAGCCGCCATGCCTTGGCTTTGTCCTTTGTTCTGCGATTTGGGGGCACCTTTCGCTTGCTTTTGATTTGTAGATCCAAAGTATCGCTTCTTCTGTCTGAATTTTTTCTCAATCTTGGCAGCATACCGGTATGTCGTAACAAGCGAGGAGATGTCGAGGAAATCCATTTCCTTCTAAATTTATCTATGTAGACAACTGCGGTACTTCAACACCAAATGTTTCTCTAAATCTTTGATACCCAACTTTGTGTGCAAGGTATGGAACATATTCGTCAGCTCATGCACATCTTGATCCCTTTGCTGCCGCAACGTAGTCCATTGTATGTACTTGTCCTCATAGCTCCCCACGGGATAATATTATCCTTGATGGCGTCTTAGAAATAATTCCAAGTGGGTACGACCAAGAACAGAGAGGGTTCCTCCTCGTCCTTTTTCTCACAATAGATTTCCCACCAGTCCTTGACATGGGGGGTGGATTTGAGCAGTGACAAAATAATCTTCTCCCGGTCGAAAAAGTCATGAACTGAGAAATATCCTTCTAATAGATTCAAACATCTATCTACGACGTCTGCATCTATTTCGACATCAAATATGGGAATGTCAAAGTTTAATTGTACCTTAAAAGGGGTTGGGCCTCTAGAGTGGCTGCTGGATGCAGATGCGCCGCCAGTGGGCAATCGTTGAAGGATCTAGGCGAAGTTATCCATCATCGCGTTCCTTTGTTTTTCAGGGGCATCCTTGAGAAATATTTTTATAGGATCTCCTGCTCCCTCGTCTTTCTTTTCGTCCCCCATGGGCGACCATCGGCGTTTGCGAGGCTAATCTTGCAAAGTTTCAACTAGATCGAGCCCTAACTCCTTATATGTTGACCTCGTTGGGGACATGCACAGAAGGATCGAGAAAGAGTAGACCGCTTTGATACCACTGATCTGAATTTATGCAGGAACGCAACGGAATACACAAATAACCATGAATACAAAGATGCAGTGGAAATAACACTTGATTTCATTAATATCAAAGAACTGAAATTTGTTTACAGACAGAATAGAGATAAACTAGCTAGGGCGCTGGTAGCTTATCTCAGAGAAGAGATGTGGCGGCTACATGCCTCTGAACTCTGTGTTACAATGAGGCTCGAAGGCCTATATATTATTGATAAACAATGGAAACCCTAAACATCCAAAAACCTAACCCTAGGAGATGAAATGCCAGAATATGGGCCCCGTCGAGGTAAATTGGTACATCAATTTCCCGTGGTCGTAACTTTGTCATATTATCTCCGTTTGACGCATATGATACATCGTTAGAAATATCTATCCGAGGAATACAAATGCTAACTACGAATACGAAGGTTTGGAACTTAGTAATATTCATCGGACCTTTGATGCCCAAAAAACGTCATTTAGGGCCTCAAAACGGCTCTGGAAGTTCAGGACCTGAAAAACTACGAAAAATAATAAATTGTGCTACAGTTAAGGAAACTGAAAAACTGAAAGAAACAATGGTGGGGGTCCAAGTGGAATAGGCGAGCGGCCACCAATATCCACCTGGATCAACAAACTTAGACTTTGCCTTTTCAATCATCAATATTTATGGCCCCTATTCTAATCGATCCCCATTTTGGGAAGACTTGGCTTCTACAGGAGTATTTTGCGATCCCCTATCAATAGTGGGCAGGGACCTAAAATTCACCCTCTCACTAAGAGAAGTATGGGGTCTGAACCCTGGGGAGGACTGCCAAAAGGGTTTTTTCTCTTCTCTTCTGGAAAATTTGAGGATGGTGGATGTAGAGCCTGTCAAACTCGCCCCCACTTGGAGGAACTTTAGAATGGGAAACGAGGAAGTGGCTAAAACAATGGATAGGTTCCTAGTTTCAAAATCTTTGTTGAAGATGAGACTAAGTTTCAAATCAACTGTTAAGGTTGGAGGAAAATCAGACCATCGTCTGATAACCCTTCAACGGAGGACGAGAATGGACTTCCCTCTGGCCCCCTTAAAAGTGAGTACAATATGGCTGGAGGATGAGGATTTTAGAAAAATGGTAAAAGCTTTGTGGGAAAAGATACCCCCCCCAAAGGCCAGAACACTCAATGGTCAAATTTTCCTTGAGCCTGAAAAAATCAAAGGAGTCTATCGAAAAATGGAAGGTCATCAGGAAGGCTAGAAGATCTCACACTCTCCAGGATGCAAAGGAAAGGTTGAAATAACTTCACCTTTCCATGGACAAAGGACCTTTGAAATCAAAGCTCTGGAGAACATATGCTTTAAACGACTAAAAGAAGAAGAACAAGAATGGCGTCAAACAAGCAGGGCCACATGGCTAAAGGAGGGAGACAACAACACCAAGTTTTTTCACCATTATGCCAACTTCTGAAAAAAACTTAAGACCATATGGGACATCAAAATAACGAACGAGGTGACCCTTATCTCTTTTACAAAAAAAGTAGAAGCAGGGGTAAACCATTTCAAAAATCTTTTTTCTGAATCCCTTGGAAGCCCGATACAGGAAATAATGAAAGGAGTGGGAAAATTCCCCTTAGTTTTCTCGGAAGAAATGAACCAAACCCTGAAGGAAGAAGTCACAGAAAAGGAGCTTCTCTCGACCCTTTCATCCATGCAGAATGGGAAAAGTCCAGGTCCTGATGGTTTTACTATAGAATTCTAGCTAAGAGTACGTCTAGGATGGAAGGATACTACTTCCCTAGGAATCCTAGAAAACCTGTCAGCCGAATGGGGATCTTACATCAAGCTCCTAAGCAAAAACTTCATTTCTTTGAATGAACAATCTGAAGATTCTCTTTGTTGGTCCAAGAATATCCAGGGGGGAACTTACTCAGTCAAATTAACATATAAAGCTTGGATGGAAAATAGAAATAGTGGCCTTGTCAAGTGGTGGTGGAAACATATATGGAAATTCAAAGCTCCACCTAGGTGTAAACTCACACTCTATCTTGCCTTGAATAATATACTGTTAACTTGGGATAATGGTAAAAAAAGGGGTTGGTGCAACTTGAACATATGCCCTCTCTGCATGGAAAATCTTGAATCAATAACTCATCTTTTTATTTCTCTCCCTTATGCAGGACATGTTATATCAAGGATCTCTGAGAATTTAAAGGCCCGAGCTAACTGGAATAAGCCTCTCTTGAAGAGTGCTACAGGTCTTGGATCCAGAACATAGCGATGGCATTTTAAGTAGGACTCCCGAGCATCATGATTACAAACATTTGGTGGGAAAAGAATAATGCCATATTCAATGACACATTTGTCCCACTGGAAGTGACAATAGCTTTGACACTCATATTGGCTGAGGATTTTAAAGAAGACCCCAAGAATCCAGAAAGTGCGTTGTCCAATCCCACCTACTATCGACTACTCTATTCCTTGGGGATATTTTGACGGGGCAAGCCAAGGTAACCCACCAAATTGTGGAGTTGGATTTGTCATGTACCTTAGTCATTCCCATTATATCTACATAAGGTACACCCATGGAGGAGGGACCAATAACATAGCAGAATTAGTAGCACCGTGGACACTTTTAGAAGCAACAAAAGAAAAAAATGTTACACAATTGCAAGCTTTTGGAGATTCTAAAATGGCTATTGATTGGGCCAATGGAAAAACAACTATTCAAAACCCAATTGGCCACCATTATGAGGGAAATCAAACTTAATTTCAGGGCTTTTGAGCAATTGACTTGCCATCACATCCCGCGGGAACTCAACACAAAGGCTGACGAACTTTCCAAGGAAGCGTTATGTTGGATTACTGAGAGGGGGGGTGAATCAGTAATAGCGTAATTATAATCCTTTTTCTTCAAATGTTATATCAATGTAGAATTATTATCTAATAATGAGTAGTAAGAAATAAACAATCACACACATACACAGTACACCCGTGTTTTACGTGGAAACCCAAATCGGGAGAAAACCACGGAATGCTTTTTCTTATATGTCTTGAAGAATTACATTCATTGGAAGCACCAACTTCCTTTGTTTTCCAGCTGCAATTGGAAGGAGGCTCCAACCCCTCAGTTTCTCAGGCTACAACCTGAGGGAAGCTCCAACTCCCCAATTCTCTGGCTACAACCAGAAGGAGGCTACAACCCCCAATGTTCTCTGGCTACAACCAGAAGGTGGCTACAACCACCGGTCCTTGCCTCGTCCTGCCACCCTGAAGTAGAAGTAGAATGATGGAACCACTGTCACACTATCATTGTGAGATATACCGCTATAAACATGTACCAATAAATCTGAACCATGCATCAACCTGTACCTCAACCTGTAATCAACCTGTACCATAAACAAGTGCCTCAACCATGCACCAACCTGTAATCAACCTATACCATAAACAAGTGCATCCAACCATGTACCAAGTATGTACCAATCATGTGTCAACTACTCATCAACTATGACTCATCAATATGTACCAACATCATCAACTATACACCTCATGTATGTGCGCCAACTCATTAGCTACTTGTCTCAACCATGTACTCAACATGTACCACAACCAAAAGCCCTCATCAATTTCATCATCCAAATCTGATTTGTAGTTCTGTAATAGACCTGGTGTATATGATCACATTCCTGCAAACCTTCCTTAACTTTAAAAACAAGAGACTGACATTTTCATCAAACTTTTCTTTAGTCTCACATACCTAGTTTTGGATTAGTCAAAAACCCTAACTTGAATTAATCATAACTTTGAACCTGTAATGTATAAAGATCTGAAACTGATACACAATGTTACTCAGTGTGTTTAATGCAATTCTTCCAAGTGTCACTACTTGGAACCTCTCAGAAAAGGAGTTATAGCAAAAATGGCATACCTTGCTGAATTTTGGCTTATTCTAGAGAGCGACCTTGTAGAGCGTGCCCCGCACAAAATATTTGATGAAATGATATGAAACTATTAAAAATCATACTACAGACTGTACCCTAACTAACACATTTGGTCTCACTGAATTTGGATCTGTTATGAAGAAGTTATGACGTTTTTACCCAAAACACCTGATTTTGACTAGTTTCAGGACTGACCACAAACCCTATTTTCCACGGAGTGTAACTCCCAAAATACAACGACCCACAAGCTGAATTTCTTTTTTACAGATACTTGGATATGTTTTCTCACTTGCATAGTGATTTCACGGTCTGAATCATTATAGAAAAAATGTTATAGTGAAAATGGTGAGATGACCTGTAAATAACATACCTTAGAAAGCACCATCAAAAGAATTTATCCTTCCTTGCATTTCGGCCTTCTTTTCTTCACCTTCACTCAAAATTTTGGTTTAGATATCCTTGGTTACCTCAGA